>OZ026626.1:26949065-26999065 GCA_964020975.1 Hermodice carunculata
CACTGCTACAAACAAAAAGAATTGGGATATATATATATCCAAGCTGTGACATTTGCATACAATGTTTCCCCAGGAACTGAGTCCACCTTGTACTCTCCATTTTTGTTACTATGTGGGAGACAACCAAATTTGATATAGTGTTGCGCCCCACACAGTTTGAGAGTGACAGTGTCCAGGACCACTTTAACTCAATTGCTACCAGAGTACATCACTTTCAAGAAGTAGCCAGAGAAAATTTACAGTTAGCACAGGCCAGAATGAAAGATCACTATGACAAGACGAGCACTGAAGTGAACATCAGAGTTGGTGATTATGTTTTTGTTCATACACCAGCAGCAAAAGTGCGTTTGTCAAATTAGACAGTGTGATTACCATATCCAAACCGTAGTCCTAATGAAACAAATCCAAGTCAATTCCGACCAAAGGCAATGTTCCTTGGTATGTATAGCTGAAACATATATAGTTCGTATTTACCCAAAAGAGACCAAAACGTAAGTGCAAAGGTCCATAGGGGGGAAAAAAACCTTATCTAGTTTTCACATGACAGAATGCAAAAAGTTTTGTTTGAAATTATAGGCCTATTTCAGTAAATTGGCTTGAACAGTTGTATCATTCATGCACATACAGGACCATACAATTTATGAAAAGGGACCAAAATTTGCATCACATCAAAGAATTTGTAAGCGGAGGTTCTTAACTTGTTGAAAATGTCTATAAAATTCAGTATTTAAAAAGGTACTACTTGCAACCACCATCTCAACAATGATCATCATCTATATAAGTCCACACACTGACACCAACACCAACATCAATCCATCAGAAAAGCCCTCTAGGCCTAAAATGACCATCAATAAGAATCTAAACAACATGATTATATAATTCGATGTGTTTTAGGCATGTAGTTAAAGATATGATGTTGTTTTAAAGGAGATAAACTAAGAGTATTTCAAAAAGGAAAGTGTTTGAATTTCCAAATATAGTAAGTACATTGGTTCAAATGTTAAACATCAGCCAGAAGCAAGTGACATTAGGCTTCAAATCATTAAAACGTAGTCAAAAATGCATTACAATAGTCAAAATTTGTAAGGATAGCAGTCACATTTCAAGTTGGTTTCCAAAAGTATTTTTGAAAGGACATTTAAATGTTCAAGATTGAAATGTTCCTAAAGGTAACTGTAAGTATAACTGTTTTCCTGTAACAGTTTTAAATTTTTTTCATTTATAATAAGACGTAGTTCAACTTGTCAGTCAGTTGATTTAGATGTTAATTATTTATACAAAAGAGAGACAGAGAAAGAGTACATTAAACACTTTGAGCCAACCTGACATGACCTTCATAATAACAAACTATATTCATCAGACAATTATAAAAAACAACATCAGTTTCACTACACTTGGAACACTTACTGCACTGCAATATGTGCAGAAAATGCCTGAATGTTCAAATTGTTACCAAATATATAAGGGTTCCATGAAAAGAGAAGTGGATAACAGTTTTCAATGATAGTGATGAGACCAAACCAAATACCAGTTTAACCTTGTCAGATTCAGGATCATTTACGAAATAGTAAGACATGCTAGTGTTCGTCGTCAGAAGGATCCATGACCAACAGTAATGAGATTAAAACGAATGAGAGTATCTTCTACCTGACTTGGAACAGGTTACCAACATATTGGCAGTGGGTTAAACCAGTTTTACGGGATCCCAATCCTCCCACTTTGGAAAACACTCTCATTCATTTAAAGTAGGCCTAAAACAAATTTAGCCCTTAATGTTAATGTACAGTTATAAAAGGTAATTACCTGACCATAGTTCACAGACATCATCCAAACAATGACAGGACAGAAACACGATCCATATTCATTAATTCCAAACCCAACAATGACGGCAAAGAGATTTCAGACTTGCCAAAGCATCAACATTTCTTTTCCAATATCAATGTGAAGAAACAAATTTCATTCCTGACTTGAGACAGGCAGTCACCCATAAAAGGCAACTGGTGGTTTTAAACCAATCCTCTCAACCTTAGAAATATTCATCATTAACTGCAGACACTAGTTCCTTTTCCAAAATGTATAGGCCTAACCACCCAAAACACAAATTTCATTTCTTCTGCCAAAAATAAAAAGAGACTTGTTAGGCCTATCACCTTTTAGTTCTCCCGACTTGTCAGTCAGCTAAGTTTAAAGTAAAAGAGTAAAGTAGGCCTACATCGTTTTTGAGATATTTATGAATCTGGAACATTATAAGAATTTTAAGTCAGACTACTATATTTACATTAGAATTGCGTAACATGTCAAAATTTGAATTTAAACACCAAAAAAAGTTTCCATGTGAACACAGGATAACTAAATTTGATACTAATATTATATTTATTATGAAACATGGTTAAGTTCTTTCATGTTCCATTCTCACTAGAAAAAACAGCACAATAGGCCTAAAATTCGTTACAAAAATATTACTCACATCAGCTGAGTAAGTATTCCTTACATTCTGTCACTATATTCATAAGGATGAGAAATAGAAGGCCTGTATTGTTCAACATGATGCCTGAGAACTTAAATGGTCCTTATTTCATTTTATATTTGTTGTAATTATAATAAATTTTATGTTCCAGTATTGAAAGTTCGATCAAGCTCATGGTAAGACAATCTCAGCTACAACATTAAAATACATAAACATATTTCTATGTGTTTTACTCACACTCAGAAAATACCTTATTAATATGTTCACATAAATCAACATGATATTTCTGTAGAACATATTGATATTTATCTTTAAAGTTAAGAAAAACCTTTTTTAATCTTATTTTGGAAAACCCCTGTTTAATAAGTCTTCCAAAAAGTGATTTATGTCTATCAGCAAAATCAGAAACTTCTCCAAAAATGGCATGGACCCTTTATTGTCAGTGAAAAGCCCTCACCAGTGCATGTAAAACTCATCAGGGCCAGTGACAATAAACATATTCCAACTAGGGTTCATGTAAATAGGGTTACACTAGGGTATCACAGAGACATCAGACCACCAGACACCTTAGAAATAGACGAGGTACCTGTTACTGAAACTGACAACCTTCTTGGTAAAAATGATTTTCCTCAGGATAGTTTTGACGTATCACATTCTGAAGATGAAGGTAGTGAGCCTCAGAACTCCCAAAATGCTCAGGCTGATAATGATCAATCAACTGATGCAGAAAGTGTTGAAGATAACATTTTTGAGTCTCACACAGCTAGCAGTGAGGAAAATGAAACAGAGAAACATTATGAATTTGACAAAAAAGTAAAAGCCAGAAAAAGAAAGGGGAAACAAGAATATTTGATTAAATGGAAAGGGTACCCAGACAGTGAAAATCCATGGGAACCTGCATCAAATTTGAATGAATACACCAAACAGTACTTGAAAGACAACCCAGGTAAATTTGCAAAGTTGAGGACTAAGTACAAATGAAAAACAGTTGAGAATTAAAGTTTATAAGACAGGACTAAAGAGAGAAAAAAAATGGTGACAAGCTTTTGCTCTTTTGTTTCCAGCAGTGAAGATATTCATTGCGTTTACACTGGTGTGCATCATGAGTCCAGTTCAGGCAGACAGGCCACAGCAGCCACAGAGAGAGACTTTCCCACCCATAGTGGTGGGAAATAATTACGGAATAATGTTTGAAAGGTATAAGACAATTGAGAATTCTGCCACAACATGGTCGCATACATTTGCTTTACCATTTCCAAAGAAAATACATGTAGATAAATCTGACAGGTTATGTAGTGGTGATAAGCAATCAGACCAAATCTTGCCTGGAAACTTAAAATCAATGTGTACGATGTACAAAGCATCTTTCCAAACCTACAATGTTTACGGAAGGAATTTTAAGTGAATTTGTTGAAAACCACAAGAAAATTCAGACATTGATACCACTTTACTCACAACCAGCTACTAAAAGAACAAAACGTGGTGTAATAAATCTTATTGGAAGTTTATCTAAGTCACTCTTTGGTACTGCAACAATGTCTGATATTGAAATGTTACAAAGACAAATTGATGAAATTGAGTCAACAAAAAATGAGGAAGCTGAACATCTTAAAATCACCTTGGAGAAAATGCAATCATATGAACAAACAGATAATCGGAGCATTACCAATTTAAGACGTGCAGCAGAACTCAATAGAAACCTGTTAAATAATACAATTAATACCTTAAGTCAATGGCAACAAATAGTGCAGCAGCTTTCTGTCACAGTGAGACATCAAGCACTTGAAATACAAAAGACCAAAATAGCAATCAATCTTTTGAATACCTATAGCATACAAGAAGTTCATGTGGTAGAGGGATTACTACGAGATTCTGAAATGAGAGTGCAAGCCATTCAAACTTTGTTGGAAGGATATCTCCCAATGTATTATGTTCATCCACGTAAATTGAAAATATTTCTGAATAAATTACACTCAACACTCATAAACAGTTATCCAACTATCTGTATTGCACAAACAGATGTCAGTTACTATTATACCGTTCCAAAACGTAATATTTGCCAGGACAAGAAATCAATTGTACATTAAAATAAAAATCCCTATCACAACAACTGACACATTGATTCACTTTTATCACGTTACTGCTTTGCCAGTTCCAACTGTAACAAATCACACAACACAGGTGACCAAAATTACCGTTTCTTTTCAGAATATATTGGAATAAGCATCAGTTAATTGTTTTATGTAGAAACAAATAGAACATCATTGGAACTATGTTATGGAAAACAAGTTCAAATATGTCCCAGAGTCTTTGCCATGAATGACCGTACAAAAGCTTCCTGTGCTTCAGCTTTATTTCATGATGAACCAGAATATATAAAGACAAAGTGCCGAAGCCATTTAATACCAGCCAGAGAAATACAGACTTATACATTTTCTGATTTGGGACAAGGTCGGGTGCTTCTAAACAGCAGAGATCGGTTTTTGATAAAGACATGTGCATTAAAACCTCCTGTAAAATTAACATCATGTCAATTTTGTATTTTAAAGTTGCCTTGTGCTTGCAATGTTCGATCAGCAGTTTCATTGTACCCAGCAACTTTAAATGAAGGTCAAAAGTCTGAACAAATAACATTTCTGTACCCGGTGAACCTTATGTATGCTAACATGTGGTTGATTACAAGTCTATTTTCAATATAAGTGGCAGTCTTACTCTCCAAAAGCCGTTAACACTTCCCACAATTCAGTTTCATGCATACAAACACGATTGGCAACAAGTAGTTGAAGAAGATAAAATTCTCCAAGTTGATTTAAATAAAACTGCACACTTGACTAAGAAAAACCTGGACGCTTATGTCTCAGCAGCAGATGAACTTTCCTATAGATTGCATTATGTCAGACAGTCTTACTCAGCCCCTGTGTTGCTTGGTTTGCCCAGTTTTAACATTATTTTTACGATAGCTGTTTTGGCACTTGCAGTATTTAATTTATATAAATTGCGACTTGTACGGACACAGTTGGCCATGTTAGACGAACAAGGTCCCCCCTAAAAAGCCACCCATGGCATTTGTTATGTCTGCCTAATCTAAAGCAGACAAAATTGATAGAAACATAAATTCTGAAACAATAGAGCTGAAGGCGTCTCCTGAACACCAACCTGTAATGTATGTTCACGACATTGAACCTCAAACTGAACCCTCAGCTGAGGCAGGCTCACAAACGTCACTTGAAGAACTACCAGTGACTGGTACCAAGCCAAACAATGTAACCTCAAACGAAACTGATACCAATGAAAGTCCGATGTCTGGCCTGGTTTACTAGGGAAAAAAACACGTATTAACGCAGCCATTGTTTCCCTGGTCATCCAAGGTTCTTGATTTGGCCCAGGTACCAAAAACTATTCTTAGCTGGAACCAAGTGCAAAAAGTGGAAAGTTTTCAAAGAGTTTATATTTTTATTAGTATCTGGGTCTTGTATAAACGCATATGTTAGACTAAGTTAGCAATAATCTTTAATAACTATTAATGACATAACAGGCAAGGAAGTGAGTAGGAATAAGGACTCTGTTGAACACACATACACACACACACACACACACACACACACAAGAGCTGATATTTTTTTTAATTGAGGAAGGAGGCTGTCTTGCTTCATATTGGCGACTTAGCGTATCTGACACTCAATACACGTTTGATTTATTAGTAACACTTTCAATGTCCTTGTGCATTATATTGAAACTCTTGAATCCAATTTGTGACATCCACACAAACTTGATGTAATGGGTGTGACATGCACATATGCAACTTACAATCGTATATAAGGGTATAACAAGTTCTCTTGTTCCTTGTTCTTGTTTCTGCGTAAATTTGGTGCATATTTGCAGGAATTCAGCCATAGGTCTTACAAAATCCTGTATGATGTATCACTTCATTGGCGAGTCAAATAATTCCGCAAACTTCATTGTCATTGTGCATGGCAGTTGCTCTCACCGCAACTATTTTGTGTGCAGTCATCACATGCTACCAGTACTTACCATATAACCACACCACCACGCCCAACCACGGGTATGAGGGAGTTGACATTTCATTTTCCGGGTACTCACTATCCACTTGGACGACGATTTGAAGATACTTTTCATTTCACAAGAACATCTACATATTTGGTCAACACAGAATCATCGTTTCCAACTTTCCCTCGCTACCGAACTGTGTTCCAGACATTGCCCCAGACAGCCCAATTTGCGTCTCGTAATTTGACCTTTCACATTACATTCTTCTCATTTCCCCCCTTATTCCTATGCTGGTGTGTGCGGCCTACTTCAATACAGTGGACATTCGATACCAAGACTCTTTGCATACTGAGTTACAGTCATTTTAAAGACATTTTTCTGCTGCGTATTATTTCAAACGTGGTGAGCGTACAATATTGACATTTTTCACAACGTTAGTTGTGTTCACGTCGTTCAACGGAATATCTAACCGAAATGGGACATTTCGTCTTGACGGTGGGAGTATGTTATGATTAAAAATAATGACAATCTTATTTCAAGAAATAGAAGATTAAATGGTAAATAAAAGGAAATAAAAATGTTCATTGAAAAACATTGTAAACCAGTTGTACAGCATGTATCCAGTTTATAGAACATCTGTCCCCCACAGTTATCGGGCAAACTTTCCAAACGCGATACAAATCATAAGACAAGTTCATGTTTCAGGCCTACGTGTAAATCTTTTTGGCAAACAAACACAAAGTCACATTTTAATATTTTCATACGCATATCTAAAATGTCAGAGTTCGGCCATTTAAGTATTGTCTTCTTTATTTCATATTAGAGAAACTGGATGCATGTGGTCACATGACTAAGTATGGCTGGTAAATATACCTCAAAGGGCTGGCTGTTCTTCAGCCAGCCTGGGGTTATATTGCGGAGAAAAGATTGTATTGTAAGGCTCGTCAATACAAGATTTTATTATCTTACAACCTCATTTTTGCTCTTCTCTCTGTTTGGTTTTGTTTTGTTTGGTTATTTGGCCCCTAAAGTATTCATTTTCCATTTCCTAAATTATTCACTTCTTTTATACTCTGTTTTTTTTTTTTTTCGTTTTTTTTTTGGGGGGGGGGCATTTTTAGAGGATAACTGATCTGACTCATAAGTTGTATTGCAATTATTTATAAACAAACCATAAACTTCTAATTTATGGTCTCTTTGAAACTCAAAAATGTTATGGCCTTTCCTGGACCTCTCATCAAAATCTACGCCAAGCGACTGCTTAAGTGATAACCCAAGTTGACATTCAGTCATAACGTTGTTGTTAAATACACAGGCTATTTAGGTTAAGGGAACCAAGGCAGGGATCCCTTTAAACGGCATTGTTGTCACTCTATTTATCCCTGAAAACATAGTTATATCGATCCTCGTAGTTATTGTCTTAGAGGTGAATGAATTATGCATGGTACAAAAAAAAAGAAAAGAAAAAAAAGAAAGAAAAAAGAGACAGAAAGAAAAAGAGCTAATGTTCCCTGGTCAGCAATTATCTTCATGATTTAGTCAAATAGTACGGCATCGAAACAATATGATTAAATAATTAGTAACCTGTATTGTAATATGCTTGGAAAGTTGAGTCGTTAATACTGCACTTGTATATTCGACCACAAAAAAATGAAAACAAATGTGTGATTTAGTATAGGAAAGAACCAATCTAGATCAATTTTCTATGACTAAAGAAAGGGCGGAATTAGCGATGGCGAGCGAGTCCATTTCTTCAGTTACAAAGGAGTGACCCGGATTGGTTCTTTCCAATCTTGCACCTAACCTTCATTCTCTACTAACCTAAAAAAAATGGGAGCACTGGCTTCCCGTTATGCCTTAGGTCGCATATTTGTAGCCAGTACCTCTAAATAAGTTCTAGTATATATATATATATATATATATATATATATATATATATATATATATATATATATATATATATA
This sequence comes from Hermodice carunculata, assembly GCA_964020975.1. Taxonomy (NCBI): domain Eukaryota; kingdom Metazoa; phylum Annelida; class Polychaeta; order Eunicida; family Amphinomidae; genus Hermodice; species Hermodice carunculata. The sequence continues at coordinate 26,957,505 of OZ026626.1, forward strand.
TATTTGGACACATTGATGCTTAAACTATATGCTCCCCAAAACTCATATGTGCGAAGATAAACTTTATATGAGAAAAACTAAGTTCAAATCTTTTGTTTAGACTGAAAAGTTCCAGCAGTGCTGACTACATGGGGTCTGTTGGCATGGGCAAGGTAATGAACCATGTCATTGTTTGCACAGTCATTTGTTCATTACCCATGGCAACCAGGTGAACCGCTGGCAATGGGCACTCATAGGGAACAGGTAATCATGAGCCATGAAGAGAAGAATGGGTCAGTTCATACTTATCACTACCATTGTTCTGACTACTTTGACATTCTCTGTTGATGAAAAACCAAATTAGCACAATGCACTTACTGGGCCCAAATATGGAAAGCCGTATGAGAATCTACACCCAAACAAGCCAAGTGTAGATAAAATTGATTTTGCAAAATTAAAAAAGCGAGTTTAAGCCACCAAGTAACCCTTTCTTGGAATGACATCAAAGAGGTAAAGCTATAAGTTTATTACACACACTAATGAAAACTCAGATGTGAATATGTGTCACATTACAGTCATAAATGTACAAGAATTGGGAACATCTGCTTTCAACACGATTTGCCCGGAACTGTTTTTGCAAGTGTTTTTTGCACTAATTTACAATTGGTCTATTGCCTCACAAACAAAAGAATTGCCTTATCACATTAGAATTAACAGATATCAAAAGGAAAATATCATATTCGGTTTCGGGTCCAAGTATTTTTTTTTACAACCCATTCCGTGACTTTGAGAAGATTTTTTCGAGAAAGATAATGAACAACATATTATTAATTAGTACCAACTTCAAAATTTATATGTATATATAAATATATATATGGTTTCAATTTGAAAAAAAAAAGGTTTACGACCTCTGCTCAAAAAATTGTAGAATCTTTCCAAGTCAAAAAGATTTCTATAAAATCTCAAATAAATTCTTTCCCGCTCCCGCGCAAAAGCAAAACCCATGAAAGATGGATACGCATCTATCCATGTGTAGAAATCGAATATATATATATATATAAGCTTAGTGTACTTGTAAAAAAACATGGATGAAATTGGCCCACAGTTGCCAGTCTCACTGTGCACTGGCTGTTATCTGTTACTTTAAGACTCAGAAAAGTTAGAAAACAAAATAAAAGAAAAAAATAATAAATTTGCAAGCATGGTTGAGCACTCCTCCACTGATGTTCAACCCTGTCATCTGACAGACCTCCTTTGATTGTTCCATCGTCAATTAGCTGCTATTGCACTTCTTCGGCTGAGTGGCCTGTTGTACATGGCTTTACAATCCAGGTTTTATCGAAAAGGCAGTTATGAGTCACACAGGCCACAGCAGTAATGCGGTGCATGTTTATTAAAGATACAGACGCATATTCAGCAAAGCCTAAGCAACGCGCTTACACCGCGACCTCCGAAAACATCATTACCAGTGGAAATGAGAAACCAAGTAGTGGTATTGTCTGTGAGGAAATAGAATGTCGGGCAATTTGCCAGGGCATTGCAACGAAATATCGTCATGGGAATCACATAAATTACGGGTACCTGAGCATATAAATACCATCTTATTACAGAATGGTAAAAAATAATGCTCCGAATGGTCATACAGTTCAGTTAAAAATATAATGTATTCAATTTACCAGGAATAGTGGCTCAATGTAGAGAGAACTTTGTTTTACTTAAACCAAATTTCAAAATTTAAATTCCTTAAATCTTAACACAGAATGTGGTTTTATTTTGCCGGGATCAGTTGAGGTTACGCAACTTTAAACATGGAGAGCTGCAGCATCATGAGTAATCAATGGACCTTTTTTAATATTCGCAAAGGTACAGTGCTGGTAATCCATGGACTATTGGAAACTCACATTACAGCTGATGGAATTAAAATATGGATGAGTGAATGGGCATCAAACATTATTTATGCATACAGGACAAATAAAATCGGAGATGCAGCAACTGCAATTAACATGTAAATGCAAAAATAAAACTTACCAGACATTCCTACAGACATGCTCCCTGATGTTGTTTCATTGTTGAGCCAAGACACCTGACATTTGACGTTTTGCTCAAGTTTAGTCTGCGGCAGACGTAAAGTGCTACGTAATTGTACTGTATTGTCGTTATTTGGTATTGTTTCAACACTTGTGGACATAGTCTCCACTTGATTCACAATCCACTTCTGTATGACCCGGTTTCTGGATTTTATTCTTTTAATTCTGCATGAAAGTGTCACATTATTATCCTCACCATATGAGCACTTAAGTTCAGGTTGTTCTGGCTTAACTGAAAAAAAAATAGTTGAATATAAACAAACACACACACACACACACACACACACACACACACACACATATATATATATATATATATATATATATATATATATATATATATATATATATTATATGTGTGTGTGTGAGTGTGAGTGTGTGTGTGTGTGTGTGTGTGTGTGTGTGTGTGTGTGTGTGTGTGTGTTTGTGTGTTTCCTGACATTAAAGTAGATAACGTCACCCAGTGTCAGTTTAATGACAAATTTCTATGCATGTTGTGCTAAATTATCTCTGCGCGGTCCTCAAGGATATAGCACTGCAACTTGTTGTAGGTATTAAGGAGTAGCCGTATGGTTTCAAGTCAACCTGACTGGAGAGTGCAAGCTCTTACATGGTTTGATTTCCTTATATATTTAGTTCTCCTATTTATTTTTATACTTTTTGTTGTAGATTACTAGACCTGCAGCACACAGAAATTCACTGATACTAGGGTACACACTGACTGGACAAACACTGTCAACGTCAATATTTTTTTCCAAGTGAAAAAACAAAGTACGAGCTAGGTTTTTACATCAATGGAATATTTAGCCAGATAAAGTTCCTTGTTTCCTTCCTCCTGATTCCGACAAAGGGATTTTTTGTTTAAGGTATGTCTTAATTTAAACTCGTGTCATTAGAATTTTCATGAACCAAAAGTATATTTTAGAGAACGAACAATTTGAAAGACTTTACATACAAGGATAACAGATAAAACTATTTGATGTATATTCAAAGTAAGCCCATCATTAAACGAACTTGTATGAGGTTGTTTTTCAGACTGGTACTTATGCGTTGCATGGAAATCGCGCATTTTAGAATTTGGAATAATTTTCCAGAAAATACTCAAACACACAAACTTAATTTATGAATAATCAACTCCTGACACATGCAATTTAAAATGGCTAGAACACACACTTTTTTTAAGCTGGATAGTTCACAATACAATATGACTACCATTCTCAGAATTGGTGGAAATATACATAGAAAAAGCCAGTTCCCAAACCAGTTCATTTGACAAATTGAAAAACAATACCCAGACCAGACAGCATTATTTAACAAAGATGGATAAAAAACCTGGAAGTAAGCGTTGATTAATACATACAAAATTGCTTCATGCAGATTTATAAATGTTCTATATTTTCAAATGTTCGAGTTTTTCAGTTTCAATTTTTACACTGGAGAATATTCACCAACTACAGATTATATAAAATATATAAAATGAAAAAAAAGTTAAGCAATCCATTCAGTTTTAATTTTTACTGCTGACTTTTAATCTGGAAGAAAATATTGGGCATCTAGGATGTCCTTCCAACTAAAAAAGCATTTGTCTTTAGGCATAGCACATGGTACTTAATAAACCGGTATGGCCCCCTTTCTTAGTTACTATCAAATTCCGAAACTAAAATTTTCTTATAATTATAGCGAAAGTAAGTTGGATGAATATCTGCCAAGTAATCCTTAATTGTGACAATTTATTATTGTTATCATCATCATCATCATCATCATCATCATCATCATCATCATCATCATCATCATCATCATCATCATCATCATCATCATCATCATCATCATCACTCATAAAAAGATATTAAGGATTTCGATCGATTTGTAAGACATGATAAAACCTTGTGAAAGATGCAAAGAAATTAATATCTAAATACACACCCGACAGGCCAGGTATAGTTGATCCCATGCCCAGGCGAATGAAAAAGCCTGCCGAAGTTATGTTAAGTCATATCCTATATATGAAAGTTACCGTTCAAATACCAAATTTAGTCTCTTGACGTGTCACGGGATCAGGGTGGACCACTTGTGTTCAATCCAAGAGTTTTACTCCCAACTATCGCCATTATCTATGCGCATGGTTTTACTGTTAATTAGCAAAATGCGATACTCTTATGATATCATTTTTGTGTCAAAGTAGTTTTATTCTAATATTCGAGGAGAGGCACGCATTTAGCGACTTGTAATTTATATCAAATTCCAATGAACATTAAGTTTCTCTTTCCTGGAAGAATGTAAGACGTGCTTGGCCTGTACAAAGGCGGCAGCATATCCCGACAAGGCTACCATGTCCCCGTTTTGGTGCAACAGTGAATTGTGTAGAATCTCTATAATCCTGGAAGTAAATTTCAAAATTGATATCTTTATCACCACGCTATCGTCATTTTCTCCACAAAAATATGCGACTTACCTATGATGATTACAGAATGACTGTTCCTCGTTTCGTCCTCGTCGTATGAATTGCATACATATTTACCTTCCATTTGCAGTTGTACAGACGTTATGTGGAGTGCAAAATCTTTTGCTATAGTGACAGTCTTGTTGAAATCATTTTCTATTGTTACATAACCTTTGCATGATCTCTCCCCAATTACACGTCTTCCATGGGGGCAATTTGCACATTCTTTAGCCCATCTTATATATCCATTCAATTGGCAGTCTTCTATTTTATTGTCGCAAGGAATAACACACTTTGTTTTCTCCAAGTATACATGGGACCTGTCTGTTTTACGAGCATCAACAGCTGCATCAGAACAAAAGTTAATGCACAATAATATCAAAACTATAACATTTATACATGCTTTTGATTGCAATCACAGAAAGAACTGTTTTGGTGAGCATCATTGTGTTTACATGTTCCCTATCACTTGGAAAATGCCAATAGACATCTGTGTATTTGCACCTACCAAACATGTAAACCTATTATTCATTTCGGGAATTATAAAAACTTTGATCGGTGTCTAATGATAAATAAGAGGGACAGCGTGTTCTGGATCTGGGAAAGTAGTTTGAGATCTATTACACACACACACACACACACACACACACACACACATACGCGCGCGTGCGTGCGCGCACACACACACATACATACATATATATACAACTATGCTGTTTATATTTAATTGTTTTAATTGCAAAGGGTTTTCATAGTTTTCATTTCGTTCTAAAATGTTTTAATCCTCACAGGGTGTGGTCATCGTTGATTCTACCTTGGGTTGCCATACACCAACTTGAGATAAAATCGAACAGAAAAATTCGCCAAAGCAAGATACTTGCCTAGTCTTGAATTCAACACAGAAAGACTTTTAAGAGCCATATATATATATATGTATATATATATATATATATATATATATATATATATATATATATATATATATATATATATATATATATGTATATATATATATATATATATATATATATATATATATATATATATATATATATATATATATATATATATATATATATATATATATATATATATATATTCTTTATTCTTTTACCAGGGTATACAAGTTCAGTGAACATCACTGATCTCCCACTGGGCCCTGGGTGGATACAATGGTAATAAATATAATGCATGACATGAGAGACATAAAATCAAAAATATGCTAACATAAGCGTTGACACATGATATATAAACTAAAGAGATGAAGACACAGGTGTAAAATTAAGAACATAAATACAATATATACACAATGGTACAAGGGGGTCAATACTATACTGTCAATTTGTGCTACCATAAAAACATCTGTATCACTTTGGGTTAACACTATTGGGAATTTTGTATAATATAATTGCGCTTGAACTGGCTGAGGGATACAGAATTTGCAATTTCTACTGGAAGGCAATTCCACTTGGCAGCTCCTTTGTAACTTATTCTGGATTTTCCTGCGTTAAGTTTTACTAGGGGGATGCATAGATGATTTGCAGTTACTGATCGGGTACTATGGCTATGTATACTACTTGTGTACTTGAACTTATCCTGAATATATTGTGGCGACATACTGTGGAGAACTTTATACATGAAAACTGCCAAGTGGAATTGCCGTCTTTCCTCTAGAGGCATGATGTTGCAAGCTTGGTGCAAGTTGTGAATATGTTCACGTCTGCCTGCTTTTGTTACAATGCGCAGTGCTTTGTTTTGTAATACTTGCAGTTTACTTTTTAGGTACTGTGGGCATGAGTCATATATTATGTCACAGTAGTCGATGTTTGGCAGTACAAGTGATTTGTATAAGAGCAGTAAACTCTCTTTTTGTAGAAATTTACTGGCTCTGCCTAAAAGTGCGAGTTTCATGCCAACTTTGTTGCAAACATGACTGATGTGCTCATGGAAGTCAAGAGTAGGGTCCAGAAAAACGCCAAGATACTTAAACAATTTCACTTTTTCTACATTTTCTTCCCCTACTTTAACTTGCACATAGGCCATGTTTTTCAATCGTTGACTGGTACCAAAAAGCATAAATTTGGTCTTACTCACATTGAGAGTCAGCTTATTTTGCTCAAACCACTGAGAAACTCTTACAAGGTCACTGTTTATGGTATTTTGTATGTCATTTGCGTTTGCAGCTGAATAAAAAAGTGCCGTATCATCAGCGTAAAGGGCAATGGTGCATCTCTCGGCAACATTGGGAAGATCGTTGACATACAAGATGAACAATAGTGGACCCAGAATGGATCCTTGTGGTACCCCACAAGTTACTCCCTCTGGGTCCGACAGTTGTCCGTTGACACATGTGACCTGAGTACGCTGGTACAAGTATGCTTCAAACCATTTCAACTCATTGGCATTCACACCATATGCTTCGAGTTTTTGTAACAAGCACCTATGGTTAACGGTGTCGAAAGCTTTTTTTAGGTCCAGAAAAACCATTCCACAGCACCTGCCCTGGTCTATTTCACCGTTTACAAGATCTAATATGTGTGCCAAGGCAGTGGCTGTGGAATGCTTCTTCCTGAATCCGGACTGATGGTCGGATATGAGATTGTTGACTGTTAAGAACTCATACAGCTGGTCGTGCACTGCACGCTCTAACATTTTCATTGTTACAGGAATAACAGAAATGGGTCTGTAATTGTTAGTGTCTGTTTTAGAACCAGCTTTATATATGGGTGTGACCTTTGCTGACTTCCATTCCTGGGGCACAACAGCCGTTTTTAATGACAAATTAAATATATGAGTCAGAAGAGGTGTTATGTTTGACTTTGATGCCTTAAGGAGGCGGGCACTCAAATTATCTAGTCCTGTAGCTTTGCCTATTGACAAGTTGGAAAGCTCATTTGAAACAAATGTTTCTGTGATGCCCTTGAATTGAAAAACAGCATTAGTCACCTTCGTAGCTTTAACTTCTACATTTGAAATCTTACTAGCGAGCTTAGTACCTATATTTGCAAAGAAATTATTGAATTTTTGTGCTATCAGCTTTGGTTCGGTAATATCGTCACCATTTACATTTAGTTTTGTAGGACCTGGAGATTTTACATTAGGTACTATTTTTCTAAGAGTTTTCCATAGCTCTTTTGGGTTATTTCTGTGTTCATCTAAAGATTGTTCTATGAACTCTTTTTTCAAAGTACATGTTAAATTGTTGACCCTATTTCTTATTGACTTGAACTTGCTCCAGTAAAGACTTGATTTTCTACCGTCAGATTTGTTACTTTCAGCTATCTTCTTGTAATAGTCTCTATCATTACACAATGAGCGTAGTTCATTTGTGACCCATGGGGGTTCATTTTCACGCACTTTTATGTTTACCATTGGTGCGTGTGTATCACAAATTGGTTCAAACACATTTTTAAAATTTTTCCAAGCACTCTCTGGGTCAGTTGATGAGTATACTTTTGTCCAATCGGCATTTTGTAAATCATTTGAAAAAGAACTTTCATTAAAATTGCGGTATGTCCTGGCTCGTATAATTTGAACTCTTCCCTTTGGTCTTATTCCCTTACGTGAAAAATATACCAAATTATGGTCACTTAGTCCACAGGATATGACGCCGATTTCGAGGATCATATTTTCCCGATTTGTATAAATGTGATCGATCAGTGTTTCTGAGCTGTCAGTTATTCTTGTTGGTGATTTAATTATTTGTTTCAGCTATTGTGATTTTTCAAAAAAGTTTACAAGTTGTTTTACTGGTTTGTTTTTTGAGAGATAGTCCAGGTTGATGTCCCCTAGTATGGCAAGTTCACCATCACTCGGTACCGCCTCGTCTATTTGATTTTGTAAAGCGTTGATACAATCTTTCGGTACTGTGTCCGGGGGACGGTACAAACCACATATATATATTGGCTTTGTCTTTGGGAGCTTCAATTTTATCCACAAGGTTTCAAGTCTGGTGTCATTTTATATTTCCAAGTGGATAAGTTCATGTGAAAAACGGTCATTTATGTAAATGCATATGCCTCCACCTTTATTATGTTGCCTGTCCAAACGCTCCATATTGTACCCAGGATACAATGGGTTGATATATATATATATATATATATATATATATATATATATATATATATATATATATATATATATATATATATATATATATATATATCTCAACAATTGATCCTGCTTCAATATTGGACTTCATTTCGATAACCCTCTGCTTGCCTGGTGTACCGTTACATAACCAAGACATAAACAACCAAGTGACCATTGTTTGGGATACAATGTGGACTACAAAGAAAGTGATGATATTGGAGAGTGAACTGTGTACATAGAAGGCGTCATTCCTGTTTGCATACATATGTCAGCCTTATATTATGTTCGCAAACTAGGCATGATATCCAGGACAAGAAAGGCATCGACTGACATTGACGCAAAACTGTTGGATGCAGTACGCATAATGGTCAAGGAAGAAATTGGGGGGGGGGGGGGTCTAGAAGGAAATAAATTGACAATGTGGTCTCACTATTGGCGTCTTTGAATGACAAATTTGACAAACTTGAGGAAAAACAAAAAGAACTGGAGACCAGCTTGAAAAAGTGTAATGAGGGTGTAAACACCCTTGAGACCAGCTTACAAGACTGCAATGATCGTGTAGATACAGTGATCAACAACTTGTTGCCTAAGGCGTGCGATAAAACAAAAGAGCTTTCCACTGCTATGGCAATAAAAATTCTGGATAATGATATCCACGATAGGAAATGGTCCCTCATTATTAATGGTTTAAAAGGTCAAGCCGACGAAAATCGAAAGGAAACAAGGACAAAGTGTATTGAGTTGGCCAAGAACCCATCTAGGTGTCAATGATGCTGAATCCACCCTTATGTCTGCCTTTCACCACCATAGCCAGCAAAAAGATGCCGGCATCATCGTGAGGTTTTTAGACTTAGACCAGCGCAATGAGTGGTTGTGCGGAGCCAAACATCTGCGTACACATCCCGATAAAATATCGATATCACCAGACATGCCACCCATTACACGCCAACTGAAAAATGAAATTATGGACTACAGACGCAACATCTCAGCAGATTTAAGAAAGAACAGCAGAGTAAAGTACTTAAAGACCTGGTCCTGCGTGCAGCTGGACATTAGGGGACGAGATCCATTCTACCTAAAAACTGTTCAGGAGAAGATTGCTAAAGGATTTTTTGACATTTACCTGGATATGGACTTGAGTCTAGATTGAATCAGTCTTAATTCAACTTACTGTCTGGCCGTCACAGATGACATATTTCATTAATTCATGATACTTTGTTCTTCCACATGCAGATAAAAAAAAAAAAAAAACGATTTTGATTGATGAATATCACAAATGTATTTTTTCACATATGTTTGGGTTTTGTCAGTTTCATGTTACAGGTAAATATTCTCATACCGACTGTAACACTGTCAGATAAAAAAAGACACTTTATTATATTGGTAAACGCTCTTCCAGAGGAACACATGCACTACCTGGTGTGCCAAATGACTTTTATGATGCAGCCCAATTCTTTTGTGTTTTGTTCTGTTCCTACTTTGCTATTTAACTGTTTTTATCGATATGATCTTTTACTTACTTTTTCAGTTATTCAACATGAGTGTGACTATGCTTTCATACATATAATTGAGTTGTTTGAGTGGTACATGGGATACAAAGTCTTTTGCCCTACATTATTTTTCATTGAATGGCTTCTTATACTTTAGAATGGGATGTTCTTACAAATTGTGGTGGCATTTCTGTTAACTGTTTGAATAACTTGTTGGAAAATGTAGAAGATTTGGAAAACTCCATATCTATTGTAGCTGAATCTCCATATATCAAACAAAAAAGCAAAACCAAAAAAAAAAAAATATTGATTACCTCAAGCCTTTGAAAGATACTTGCTTAAGTTAAACACAAGGAACAAATGTGCCAAATACTTAGACGTTATGTTGTGAAATGGTCTGTTTCCAAAAATGACCCTACCGACAAGGTTAGGAAAAAAATCTGCCACATTGATTGATAATATTTTCTGTCGTGCGACAAACAGTAGTAAATCATGTACATCTGGTATAATTTTCTCAGATATTTCTGATCATCTCCCATGCTTTACATGCATTGACACTCAGAGAAGTATACAAAGTACACCTAGGTATGTAAAAACATACACAAATGATACTCTATCCATGCAGAACTTTTATACTGTTAAATGGTTTAAATATTTTGGAACAGTTAAATCTTGATCCCAATTGTAACCCAAATGAAAACTATGCGAAATTAGAAAATATAATGACACAAGTCAAAGAAAAGCACCTTCCGACTAAAATGGTTAAATTTAATAAATATAAGCATAAAAAATGTCCATGGGCAACTAATGGCATTCTGAATTTTATTAAATATCGAAACAGTCTCTACAAAAACTAAGAGGTATCCGTCAGGATGACCCTCAATATAACATGTTAAAGCAAAACCTTGAAGTGTATAAGAATATTTAAAAAAAAATATATCAATCAATTTAAAAAAAAAGACTATTACCATTTTCAGTTTGAGATGTTTAAGAATGACTTAAAAAAGACCTGGGATACAATTCGAAGAGTCTTAGCTATAAATAAAAATAAATAAAGTTTTTACCCATTTTTCATGATAGATGGTACTGAAACAACTAACAAGGAAATTATCGCAAACACATTTAACATTTTTTTTCACATATATTGGCCCGAAATTAGCTGCTAAAATAAACGTGTCAAATAAACCAAACTTTTCCTTTCACCTGAAGGAAAAAACACACTACAGATTTTCTTTTTCACATATCGGCCCTGGAGACATTAAAATATCATGAATAATCTCAAACCTAAGTCCAGCACAGGTTATGACAACTTATCCATGAAGCTCGCCAAAGGCATTACCTCAATTCATGAACCACTAGCACTTATTATAAATCAATCATTAACAACAGGTATTTTCTCACAAAAACTAAAAATTGCTGAGGTCATACCCATTTACAAAAACAAAACAAAAGATGATAATACATTGCCAGACAATTACAGACCCATCTCTATCTCACCTGCCATCTAAAAAATATTTGAAAAAGTCGTATACACACAGCTGTATAACTTTTTCATTACCAAAACCCTGTTCTATACTAGTCAGCATGGGCTTAAAAAACTACACTCTACAGAAACTGCCGCATTAGAATTTGTTGACCGTATTAATAAATTCCTTGACACTGGGAAACTACCAATAAGCATATTTATTGATTTATCAAAGGCCTTCAAGACTTTAGACCATCAGATTCTCATCGAAAAAATAGCGTACTATGGCATATCTGGCATTACTTTAAATTGGTTTGGTAGTTACGTTACTGATACAACTCAGTATCTTCAGGTTGATGCTGTCTGTTCTCAGCATCTTCATTTAACCACGGGTGTCCCACAAGGATCAATACTCAGCCCTCTCCTATACATAATTTACACTAACGACATGCATTTTGCCTCATCAAAATTTGAATCAATCCTCTATGCAGATGACATCACATTACTCAACTCTTTATGTTCCTTCACTTTCCCTTTTGGAAATAAAATACATGCAAAAAATGCATCAGACAATATCGATGTTGAAATAAATAAAGTGTATGACTGGCTGGCTGCAAACAAATTATCCTTAAATATAAGTAAAACAAAGTTCATGATTTTTCATTTTCCCCAACGAAGGCTGGATTTTGATTTAACCTTAAAGATTGACAACACTCCAATTTCAAAGACAGAAGAATTTGACTTTTTGGGTTTACGAATTCAAGAAAACCCAAAGTGGGATGCTCATGTAAGTAAAATAGGAAACAAACCTGCTAGAGGAAATGGGATCTTGAAGTAAATTAACAAATTTGTACCAAAAACTGGCCTTTTGCATATTTATAATTCACTGTTTTTATCACATTTACACTATGGTATTCTTGCATGGATATTTTTATATGAGCGTATATCTATGCTTAAAAAAAGCACAATTTGTAATGCTAATTATAATGCACATACCGCCCCGCTTTTTTAGCAGCTAAATCTATTAAAAGTAGAGGATTTGATAAATTTGAAAGCACTGAAATTTTACTACAAATATTCACATGACGAACTTCCTAATTATTTCAAAGGCATTTATCAAATTCAACAGCCCACTCATACTTATTACTTTCGTACCAGAGTTGTGCCTCCCCTCACAATACCCAACAAAACCAGCTCAAAAGATTGCATTAGATACTACATCCCAAGTTTACTTCTCACTACACCTCCTTGTATAACTGACAAAATTTATTCCCATTCATACCACGGTTTTTCTAGTTATATGACAAAAATCTACATAAATGAATACCAAGAGTTCTGTAACCTGCCAGATTGTTTTTTATTTAACAGATAATAGAATGTATTGTATTGAGTTTTCCTCATCATCCAAAGTTTTGACTGCCCAGTGATTCTTTTATTCCAGTTAAGCAATCCATGTGCAAGATGCTGTAAACTAGTTACCCGTTAAAGGTAGCCCCAGACATAGCGGATCTCAATCCTTAGCTGGATCATCCTGACAGACTTCTCATAAGCTGTTGTTATTAATGAATGTACAGTACTGATGTTAATCTTCTTGTATTTTGATTTTTCATTGTCAAATAAAACGTTTCTGAGATCTGAATTCTGAGTTAGGTTAAACCATGGATTTTTTTTTCTACATAAAATCTACTAAAGTTACCAAAAAATAACATTTCTTTAATCATTAAATGAAGTTTTTTGTTTTTGTTTTCGTGTTATTGTTGTTTTTTTTTTCAGAATATATCAAAATAAATTAATATTGCTGTAGTGATTAATATGCAAAGATCAACACGTGTGCAAGATTTGATTTTTCAATCGACAAGTTAATTATTTTGAAATCAAAAATATTTAAACTGTGTGGTATTAGTAGTTATGAAGCAAAAATAAATCTGGTTCAACTAAAAGCTACCTTATTTCTGGGAACAGTTGTTAGGGTCAATTGCAATGTTTGAAGCACATCATAACTGAACCTTCAGTGAGAATTTTGACCTGTAGGAGCAGATTTAGGCGTTAACTAGCGTCAGACACTCTATATATATATCTGGATATTCAAGGATGAGTTCGCTTACACCAGATGGGGCACTATAACCTCTCCTGTCACTAAAATGCAAAGCTGCTTTTATCCTAATAAAAAGGGGTATTGTAGCCCTAAATTTCACAAATTTCTCACTTTTTCATTCCTCTTATATCTGAAATTTTATTCTACATGTATATCATGTTATGATCATTTATGTACTTCAATACGTTTTATTAATTTGAGGAGTTTAACAGAAATATAAATGCGGGACACGGTCATGTAAAGTTGGTCGTAAAATAAAGCATACTCTGTATCATACTACATATGCCAATAAGACTGATAACGTTTCTATATAAGCTCAAAGCTACACGTATGAAAACGTCATGGCACATGTATACATGTTTTTATTTCTAAAATTGACTGTCTTGTTACGTTCAAAGACTTTAAACCCGTCCATACAGCAGAGCATCTGTTATTTCTACTATCAGTTTCTTTCTTTCTTTCATTTTTCTTTCTTTCTTCATATTACATCGTTGAGCTGCTCAATAAGACTTGTAATATTCAAGTATATAATATTATAATGAAGTGAGACACATGGATTCGACCCCGTCGCCTTTCGAATGTAAGCGATCTACTGTAACCATTATGACAAATAGGTTCTTGACACTTTCGGTCAGTTGCCAGACAACTGGAAGTAGTGCTTTAATCGCTGCTGTACCATCGAGCTAAGGGGATCGTGTAATGACTATGAAAATTCAGTTAACATTGATAAAGACATACATATCAGTTTTTCAAAACCCTAAGTTTATTATGATTTAAAAATAATGCGATGCAAGTCTGATATGAATGCTTATAATACTACTACTTCTAATGATGATGATGACTACTTCTAATGATGATGATGATGATGTTGATGAGAAGAAGAAGAAGAAGAAGAAGAAGAAGAAGAAGAAGAAGAAGAAGAAGAAGAAGAAGAAGAAGAAAAAGAATGCTGAATATATGATGATAATAATAATATATTGCACACCTATACTTTTGAGAAAATAAAATACAGCAGAAAGATCTGAACAATATAAGGATGACCGTCATTTGTTTAAGGTACGTTCTCTCTAATATAATTATAGATTTATTGTGTGATGGTAGCAAATAAATAAATAAATAAATAAAATATTATAGTAAATAAATCAATTAATTAATAAAGAAAATAAATAAATAAATAAATAAATAAATGAATGAATGGATGAATGAATGAATGAATATATAAATAAATAAATAAATGAATGAATGAATGAATGAATAAATAAATAACTAACTAAATAAATAAATAAATAAATAAATAAATAAATAAATAAATAAATAAATAAATAAATAAATAAAAAAAAAAAATAAATAAATAAACAAACAATGGAAGCCTAAAAGAAGAAAAAAATCTTTGTGCATTCTAAGGCATACTGATTGGAACGCGCAACCCATGCTTCTAACGTACACTGTCCCTAGTCATTATGCCACACATTTGACTGATTGTTAAACAAGATGTTATAGAGAGCATTCCTAATGCTTGAGTGTTGTTTGCCACGTACGTGAATCCCCTTTTTCATATACAGCAGTTATAAAGAATTTCTTTTTCTTCACTATTACTCATCGATTTAATCACCAGTGACAATGCTATAACTTTATAGGTCTATAATCACCGAATGGTTACATTTTTTTCCGTTCTTTAAAAAAACGACAATAGCAAATTACGTATCGCCTGCAATACATGGGCCTGCCCTTACTGAAGTCACTGCTTTCGTCTTTCAACCAATCTCGGGCCTTTTCACACTTTTTCGCTCTTCGGGAAAATTTTGAAGCAGCCCTATAGCAACGGCAGACCGTATTCTACGTTGTGGGTCCAGTATCAAGCTGACGTCATTTTTGATCATGACCTCTGTATGATTTTGTAGCGGAAATTATATTGATCTTTTATTAAAATATGAGTAAGCAAATATATATGGATACTACACCCGATATCTTTCCAAATAATGGAAATGGATTCGTATGAAACCAAACAACACACACAAACGAAAAAAGCATAAAGTAAAATTATATTTAAAGTTGTTTTAAGTTGGTAAGGTGGGCTGTATCCCAACTTTATATTACCTTGAATTACACAGGAAAACCAACGGAGCTGAAGAGACAAATTTCATTCTATACCAAATGAAGAAACTATCTAAGCAGAAATAAAATGCATGTGCACAACAATCTACCCTTTGCCGTATTGTATCCACGGGAACTCTGCACGAATGTCTATTTCTATTTATTGTATATTTTTTATTTTGCTGGTTTTTTTTTTTTTTTTTTTTTTTTTTTGTTACTAATTTATCCTTAGCGCAGACGTGATGCATTCACGTCTTTGATTATCCGGTTAATTACATTATTATACCCAGTGAAGATTAATAGCCAAGTTTTTCATACTGTCTTTCAAATATATCATTATTGTCCACTATTATAAGAAATGTGTTTTTTTTTTCTTCATCTGTAGGGTTTAAAAATTATCTATGCTGTTCAGGAATACAACATGATTAAGAAAAAATTGGTTTTTCTCTTCTGTCTATACAGAATTTTAGAGCGTCTACCTCCCTGCCTAAGTAACTTATGTGTGAGCAATCACTCTGATTGTGTTAATATCTATCCTCTTCTTAAGAGGCACGCTTTTTCTGTAGATGGTTTTCCATTTCAAAAAGCAAATGTAGGAAACACGGAGTTTGAGGGTACCGTCACTGCTGCTGCTATTTATCAATTTATACAATTATTGTTCACATAAGCCTGGGAAAGCTTAATTGGTTGTCTTTTGGGCGCCTTTTTTCTCCAAGATTGAACCAGGTTGCTTCCATCCCCACGCAAATAGGCGTATCTATGATACATTACATCAATACAATTTATCCCATAATTGTGGATCATGTAATTTTGCGAGCGCCATTTTCTTACCCTAAAAATCTGATTCTTACTTTGTAGAGTTAACCAATATTGAACTTATTTTCAGCTAATTTCAATGACAAACAAAAGCTTCCAAGTCCCACCCTTGCTGCAGCCTTGATGCCTTTCTGTGTACAACCTGTAGCGGAGAGGCTCATCGCAAGATTGGCGTATACTGTTAATGTTTATTACGCATTTTATGCAGAAAATACCCCACACCTCACTCCCGGATATTGCAATCGGTAAAATTACTGTTTCGAACGGCTTCATTGCTAGCGTAACATTATGGTTGACCAGATGCTGCCGACACTAGACAAGGTATAAGGTTGCTTGGTCTTTTTAATTTCTACATGGAATGTGTAAACTTACACGAAAAAGACAATTTGATAAATAAAAAACAGTACATATGTGCAGGGTATGTAATCTGATGTGTCGGAATTAACATAGTGGTGGTTTTCTTTTTTTTTTTTTTTTTTTTTTTTTTTGTTTGTTTATTTTTTTTTTTTTTTTTTTTTTTGGTTTTTTGTTTTTTTTTTTTTGTTTTGTTTGTTTTGTTTTGCTTTTTACTCATTTCTGCGAAACTGTTTATCTAAACCTTTTCGACATCACTGGTAGTTGGGCCCAGCTTATATTAGTTGGAAGTGTACCGTGGCCAATTTCAATACACGCCAGTTAGATTCGCCGTTTAACACATCCAGTCGGTTTGGCTACAAAGGTCCAACAGTGGCCGTCAAAAAAAAAGGAGTATGGTATTCTTGGGTAAAAGAACGATACTTTCCATGGCATATACGTTTTATGATAAGTGTTCCTGAGGTTCTTCTGCGCAAACTGTTTAATGACGCTTTACGAGAATAACAAAATGTGACATACCTAATATGCAAATATAATTACAAACCAAGTAGATTGTAACGACCAGCAGTGCAGGCTGCATGATGGATGTGATCACCGTCTCTGAGCGCAACTGGTATGAAATTATGAGTCACAAAGCGTTTAAAAAGAGGTTTCCAGTGGCAATGTTTCTTTCAACACCGCCAACGGGCACAAATTGTATTTTGTTTTATTAATCATTTGACCATGAGATAGAGGAAACGTTTTTGGTGTTATGCTCATAAATTATCTTCTTGCGTCAATTTACTTACAGTTCCTGCTGCACTGATCTATCTATTGATAAAGGATTCCAGCATACACTCTTTGTTAAAGCAAAACAAAAATACATTAACGTATTGTAAAGGGGACAGTTTATCAAAAACGAAATTACCAAAAATATTAAAATGGACTGAGGAAAATACAAAAACGTATCATATTGCATCGAGAATATGTGTACATTAACAGCAAAAACTTGACAAAAGAAGTCTTTTTCTACAGTTCACGATGATGTTTTGCTGTCTAGAACGAAGTCTTGGGTGCTGACTTATAAAAACGTGATTTAAAGTGTCAAAATTTAAGATGAACTTATTTATTTTTGCTAACAGTGGCAATCTTTCATTATACCGATATCGAAACATAGAGGATTGCTTTGGGGTTCTTTTTTTTTATTTTAACCAGGGAGAGCAAAACGAATTTTAAAACGTGTGTAGCTATCAAATAGTTACATTTATGAGAAATATTAAAAGTGCCATAATGAAAAACAAACAAACTTGTATGATGTTTATATACTAAACATTTTATTTCACCATATCAGAGCAGTTATGCTGTGTATGCTTGCTGTTGTATATTTGCTCCAGGTATTACATGAATTGAGCAGCCAGTACAATACAACATGATGCAGGCAAAATGTCAAACAGAACAGTTCTAGAGGTATGACAGTGTCCGTGTATGGATCTAATATGACTTGCAACAGGAACGTGACAACGTGATTGAAGATATCAAGTGGAACAGCCTTTGGTGTATGAGGTGTGTGGAGTTTGTTATGGTAATATTTTCAACCTATGCTTTGAAATGTGTCTGCCTTTTACCCTCGCAAATCAAATTTAGTGGAGCATCTGCAATTCCTTAATCAACTACTAATAAACAAATAAGTGAATAAAATCCTTTAAATGAAATTTGTGCCTCTCGTTCTATGCTACATACCTCTTAAGATCAACTGATACATAATACATGTACAAATGCGCATGATTTTTAGTTTATCATGGAATGTACTACAATTAAATTAAGAAGACTGACCTAATTGTTATAATTATTGGCAGAGAGAGAGGGAGAGAGAGTTCCTTACTACTCTGGTTGTGCAGGATTGTTTCACAGAATTTTTCTGATTTCCTCTTCCTCAGAATAAGGAAGTAAATATCACCACCATATCCATCAGGGGAAAAGGATTAAGACAGGCTTGGCCTGTTGATGCAAAAATGGGCGAATATATATTGAATAAATATTCATATCTATTCATTATTATGTGGGTTGTGTTTGCTGAATATTTAACTTAGACAAGGAGCCGCTGCTCAGAGAGACATGTACGGGTAAAAGTTTCCGAAACATGTTGAGTAGTTACCCGCTGAAGACCCTTTAATTTATTTGGGCCAATACAGCCTATGTCACAATTTTACAGAGAAACCTGAGCAATATGGACAATAGCACTTCTATGTATATAGGTTAGACAGGGACAAGTTAGCTTATGGAGAGTAAAGAGTTCGGACTGTGTAATAGGGTAATGACTACTAGGAAGTGGTTTTGGACCAAAAGACACAAACACAATAAATATTTATATATATATATATATATATATATATATATATATATATATATATATATATATATATATAGATAGAGAGAGAGAGAGAGAGAGAGAGATAGATAGATAGATAGATAGACAGATAGATAGACAGATAGATAGACAGATAGATAGACAGATAGATAGACAGACAGACAGATAGACATATAGACAGATAGATAGATAGATAGATAGATAGATAGATAGATAGATAGATAGATAGATAGATAGATAGATAGATAGATAGATAGATAGATAGATAGATAGATAGATAGATAGATAGATAGATAGATAGATAGGTAGATAGATAGATAGATCGATAGACAGATACTGTGTCATGTCAGATCTGTAACTTGCCTTCAGTTAGTTGTTATTTTTTTCTTGAACCTGCCACCTTGAACCTTATTTTTTGTCTTTAGTTGTTATATTTTATTTAAATTTTATTTTATTTATTTTTTGTTATTATTTTTTTTTTTTGTTTCTTTATGCCAAGTTGCACTGTCAAGTCATAAAGAATATTTCAGAGTTGAAGGGGTTAGTTTAAAACAACCAGTTGCCTTTAATAGGCAACTTCCTGTCTCAAGTCAGGAGTGTAATACTCTTCTTCACATTGGTATTGGCATTGAATGTTAATGCTTTGGTAACTCTGGAATTTTTCTGTTGTCATTTTTGGGTTTTAAATTTATGAATGTGGGTCATATTGCATGAAGTAGTTGATAAATACTTCATATTTATACTGTGTTGTGCTGTGTGCTGTGTTCTCTGACTCATAGTTACAATGGAGGTAGAGTGTGTTTATAATGTTCTAGATTCATAAATATCACAAAAACGATATCGACCTACTTTCTTGTTTTGCTGTAATTTCAGCTGACTGGCAAGTCAGGAAAACTGAAAAGTGAAAGCCTACCAGGTCTCTTTTTGCTTCTGGCAGAAGTAATAAAATTTGGGTTTGAGTGGTTAGGCCAATAGTTTTGGAAACACTAAAGTCTGTAAGTAATATATACTGAACCTAACAAATAACGCAACCCTTAAACTTTTTAACTTAAATATTTATTGTTACTTTCATATCACAGAAACAAATTAGATCCATATTCTGCAGTCTTTTTGGCATAACATGTGAAAAACAAAAACTTGAAACTGTCAACGAGGGCGCGACCAGCTGCCAATAAACAGGGCAACATTGATTTGTAAAGCTCAAAAATTGGCATGTCCACTCATACTGTGTGTGACCACCATCAGCATCTGTAACTGCTATGCAACGTCGACGCATGGATGACACTAGCCGCTGCACCATCTGCCGGGGCACAGTATCCTACTCTTCTTGAAGAGCCTGGCGAAGGCGCTGGCGGTTGGCGGGCGCTGGATCCCGTCTCCAAACACGCTGGTCAAAGTAGTCCCAAAGATACTCAATGGGATTGATATCAGGTGAGAAGGCTGGCCATGGCAAAAACGTTAATTCCTTCTCCTTGCAGAAAATCCATCGTCAGTCTAGCGGCATGGGGCCGAGCATTGTCCTGTTGAAGCATGTGGAGTTGGTGGTGTCTAATGAAAGGGACAGCAACAGGCTGAAGGTTCTCATCCCTGTAACGGGCAGTGTTAAGATTGCATTCAATGAAGATAAGCTGGCTTTTGGCTGTGAATGAAATTCCACCCCACACCATCACTGATGCACCTCCAAATCAATCTGTTTCCAGCACACAGGCATCTGAGTAGCGTTCTCCCCTTCGTCGCCAAACAATTGTCCTACCATCTGCATGATACTGGGTGAAGCGGGATTCATCGGTGAATAGCACATCCCTCCACTGTTGATGGGCCAAGTGAGTATGGGCAGTAGCCCATTGTCGTCGGGCTTGCCTTCTTGCCTGTGTCAAAATTTGACCCCTGTAAGGACGCCTGGCGTGTGGATGGTGTTCTTGTAGTCTATTACGGACTGTCTGGGCAGATATTCTATGATTGGTTCTGCCAGGTGTCTGTTGTGCAGTTCTAGTGGCTGGTCGAGTTCTGTTCTGCAGATGTGACACCCTGATGTGTCTCTCTTGTGCAGGTGTGGTTTCTCTTGGTCTCCCAGGACGCTGTCTATCAGCTGTGGCCCCAGTCTCCTGGAATCTTGTAGCAAGTCTGGATATAGTGGATTTGTGGACTTGCAGTCTTTTTGCCACCTCTGCTGCAGATAAACCAGCCTGTAACTTGCCAATTCCTCTCTCCCGATCTACTGTTGATAATCGACCCATAGTTCTTGGAATACTGTGCCAAATGAATGCTGCCCTTTTATTGTCCGTGAGGGGCTACACCCAACCAGTAAAGGTGCGAATGTTTTAGTCATGTGGGTAACATTGAATCCTGCAGTTGTCCTTGATTCAGCACAACCACCAAGTTTTGAAAGCCTCATATCCTTGCACACAGTTACGCTTGGGCTGATTTCAATGTGGCTTTTTTCTGTCCCAGAATCAAAGACTTAAACCTTAATTTCAGGTGTCAGAGACTTGCGTAAAATAGCCTGCTGTAGTCACTCTTGATTCATGACAATGACCCAGTGGCAAGGTCAGGGTGCGCGACCTTGAGGTCACACTACTTGGTGCATTATTTAAGACTGATTTAACAACGGTTCGTATATTTCTGAACTTTAAATACAGTTCCAATGTGAAAATAAACCCAAATGAAAAAGTTGCGTTATTTGTTTGGTTCAGTATAGAATATTTCAAAGGTTGAGAAGACTGGTTTAAAACCCTAGTTGCCTTTTATGGGTGACTGCCTGTCTCAAGTCAGGAGGGAAATTTGTTTCTTCACATTGGTATTTGAAGATGAATGTTGATGCTTTGGTAACTTTTGAATCTTACTGCTGTCACTGTTGGATTTGGAATTTACGAATGTGGGTCATGTTTTTCATATCTATTTAATAAATACTTCATTGACTATGTTGTGCTGTGGGCTGTGTTCTCCAACTCATAGTAACAATGAAGGCATAGTGTGTTTAAAATGTTCCAGATTCATAAATATCGCAAAACGATTTAAGCCTACTTTTTGGCTGTCAACTCAGCTGACTGACAAGTCAGCAAACTAAATTTTCTTGCGGGGGGGGGGGGGTAGAAGTGATAAAATTTTGGTTTTGAGTGGTTACAGACAAAACAAACTCTGGGGGGCGTGGGGGTATGCAAAACAAGCATTTTTTTCTGTTGCCCATAACAGTATACTATTTTTTCCACCCTACCTCGAAGTACTTTTCTCTAATGCTGAAACCCATGAGTGCATATATTTTAGCTACCGTTGTACAAAAAACATAACCTCGAGAGAAGCATTGTAGAAGCCCTAAATATGTCTCGTCCAATTGAAAAGTATACAAACGCAGAGGTTTAAAAAGAAACATTTGAGGGCCCAGGGGGCGAAGCCTCCAGACGCCTAGAGGTTATTACCAAATAAGGCTCCAATTTTTAGGCCTCTTTTGTCACTAAAAATCTAATGTTCGTACCCTAGAAACCCTTCAAAAAAGACCCAAGTTTATGAATGGCTATTCTAGGGTAAACATGGGAGAACAAAGAAAACAAAAAAATATTCTGAGAGCACTAGTTTTCTTTATGTTGTACAGCATAGTTTATCGCAGGCATCAGTATTAAAATGGGATAGCATCTTCAGCCATGACTTACCTACTACAATCACGTAAGATGCATTATTTTGGATCGTACATAAAAGCACACTTTTCATATTCTTTTTGACTCACTCAACTGAAATATCAAAGTGAATGAATACACAATATTACACGCTGCATTAAAAGCGAGCAAATGACGGAGGTGCTTTTGGCTGTTAATTCTGGATATTTAAATGACAAATTTCCTGGAGATTAAGACAACATCTGTTACCCTGGTTTTACATGTACTAGAATACCTATTGCACACTTATACTCCAGTATTAAAGATTGATATATTAATGTCAAGACAATTTTCTTACGAGCATCAGATTGTCAATACTAATATTCTTCCTTTGCATATTGTGCATACAAGCACATAGCATTGATCACTTTTATTTGAAAAAAAATCCTTGGTTTTATGAATAAAAATGAAAACATAAATAAAGAATAGATAAAATATGACCTTTGCAAGTTTAGTGATTTCCTGCCTGAGAAGCATCATTTAGTATACTTATGATAAATAAAACTAAAAACACACAAGATTCTACATGCCACTTACAAATCATATTTCTAAAAAAACTACCATAGATGCATGCCACTGGAAAAAAGTACATCCAATTACACTCTATCAAGTGTTTGTGACACTATGAATTCTAATAGAGCACTGGCACGAGATTATATCTGTTTGAACCTGCACTGTAAAACTGACTTCAGATTCAAGTTCCTTGCTGGGCAACCTTTTATTCAAGTACCTGCAAGCCTAGGTTTAATGTAAAAGTTCACCAGAAAATTTGACCCAGTTCAACAGATTTCCTCTGGCACTTCTTGCGTTGTGGCTCAAGAAGTACCCAGTGGGATGCTGTTGTCTCAGTCTCAAACGGAGCACTTGAAGGGTTAAATGAAAATCATACCTGCGTACAATCTATGAAATAAGTAAGACCATATTGCCTCATCATCACCACAATAATGAGTATTATGCGTGTATATGCACATGTACTTACAGTAGTATTTGCATGACTGGTCAAGCTTAAAAGTGAAAAAATGAAGTAGGTGTGGGATGCAGCCAAAACATTTAAACATGTATTATAACATCCATATAACACTTAATGAAATGACTAGTGCAGTGTCTGGCTTGGAATTATGATCTACTGAAGGCATTAATTGTTTAAAGACACCAGAGTAATAAAACATATGAATAGTGCACTTGCGGACTTGTATATACCTTCATCCAGAGTGATTCTTGATATGACCTACTGGAATGGGCTTGGAATCATGATCTAATGATGTGAACTTTTACAACTACACTATTTGAACAAAACACTCCATTGGCTATGTTGTGCTGTGGGCTGGGTACTCCAATTCACATTTATAATGGAGGTAGAGTGTAATTATAAGGTTCCAGATTCATAAATATTACAAAAAACATATAGGCATACTTTCTTCTTTTGCTGTCGACTCAGCTGACTCACAAGTCAGGAGAAAGGCCTACAAGGTATCTATTATGGTTTACATATTGGTTTTGCAACTGATCAAAACAAGGGTGTTCCGTGTTTAGGTTTTTATTCCTTTCTTTTTTAGGAATTCATTGGTACCAGTTGGAAACACTGAAAGGACGTGGCATGCTTTTCATAATGATTTTGTCATATTAGGTCATTTATGGTGTATATCGATTCCATTTTTGTCAATAGACAATTATTACCTCCCAAAATACATGACTTCTGCTTTGAAGCATTTTTTTCTATGTGTTCTTTCCGCTTCTTTTCCGTCTACAGGCAAAACTGTTTCCACGATAGCACAATACTTCTCTGCATCGTGGAAACAGGTGCCTTTTGTATTGTATTGTTTTTGCCTGGGTTTTTGGGTTTTGTTTTGTTGTTTTTTTATAGTTAAGAAATACGATATATGTAGGTGACATGGGGCAGCTACAGCATGACTTGCAGGCAGTGCAGATGCATATTAATCAATAAATATCTGCATCCTATTTATTCTGAACACACAGTTTCACAAAATTCTCGTGGCACTTTGTATGCTGACACAACAACTATTCGGAAACCAGATTCTAATTGGAGAAAAAAATGGATCAAATGTTTTTCAGCATTCCTTTCAAACACAAAATTATTAATTTGCTGAATTTTGACTCCCTTTCCAAAATAAAATTTGTTCATAACATGATTCCCGGGGAATGAAAAATTAAAGATTCCCCTATTATTTTCAAAAAATTAGGCAATAATAATAGTCAAATTCTCATCAATTACAAAAAAAAAAAAAAAAAAAATCTCTGGTTTCAATTGCTCTTGAGGATATTGCAATGAATCAAAACTGTGACTGACAGAAAATATTCTCATTTTTTATATACATACCACAAACATGCATCTACATGTAATTTGGTGTAATATAAAATTAAATTTAAAAGAATTGATGGAAACAGGTAAAAAAATTCGGATGTGTCCTAACTTGAACAGTATTTTTGAGGATACATGGAATGCATTTGATTCCTACGGTATGAAATGGTCAAAGAAAAAAAAAATGCAAAACCTTAAAGGATGGTTGTCAAACTATCAAAAGAGTCTTTTGAAATAAAATTTATCGTTACAAATCGCACATGAAGAATTTCAATGCAGTAAATCAAAACAGCCTTAAGTTTAGAAGCAATGAAAGAACTACGAGAAAGCTTTGTAATTACTTACATTGATAAGTCCGGGACAATTTTGGGGTGATCTGCAAAAAAAAAAAATAAATAAATAAATAAAAAAAAAAAAAAAAAATCTGGATGTTTTGAAAAATGACGTATATAAATTACACAAACAATCCATTGATAATTTAATACATATACATATTAAAGATGAGATGCAAAGAAAACTTTTACTACCAACTTTTCTGAAGAGGACTCCCCTATTCCAATTTTGTTCTGGATACCCAAATTACATTCGAAAAAATAAAATCTAAATTGATAGCTGGTGCTTCAAAATATACAGCAAAACAATAATCAAAAAAAAAAAAAAAAAAAAAAAAAAAAAAAAACAACATTGTGTTTGACTGCAATAGGGAAGGGCAGTTTCTTAAGTTTCCAGAAACCTCCACTACACGGTGCGTGTCATCTCTTTCATCCGGGTACTCGCCTGCGGGTGAACATTGGTCTCGGCGGATTTGCAAACACTGTGATAACATTGTACGTATCGGCAATCAAAGTGCCGAAAATGTTCCTTTTCACGTAATATCTGCTAATAGGCCTACATTTTACACACACAAACGATAAGATTGTATTATAGCAGAGCATGAATGCATTTGTTTGTATGTTGTGTTAAAAAAGTGAAAAAATCCATTTGAACTGCGGTGACCGGGAACCGCATTCTGCTTTTTACATTCCTGCATAGCGAGAATAAGAAATGCAATAATAAAGAATATTCTTCAGTAGTTATTAAGATAATGCAATGATCACATATAACAAATTATCGACTTAGCACATAATATGGACTCAACAGCACGAGGATTTCGTAAGACTCCTGTTGCAAGGATTTAATGTGACCCGGTTCATCGCGGGCGATAATGGAGGATCGAGTAAGAAAAAAACAACATTGGTCATTGCGTTTTAAGAAGTCAATTTTATTTTATTTGTCGAATGGTTTGTCATTGTGTCAAAAATAAAGACAAGTAGACAACTTCATCAGAATATGTTATTGTAGATGAATTCCTAAGTTTTACAGTGTCACTGTATGTGTGTGGGTGTGTGTGGGGGGGGGGGGGGTCGGCAGGTAGCGGTAAAAGTTAAATTAAAATTAAAATCAATTGTCATTAACTCCACAAAAATGTGTATTTGATTCCTTGATTGCATTACTTTCTACAAAAAGTATTTATTAATGATAACATTATCATGATTATGAGTTACACTTGGTTATTTCATTCGCCAAGAAAAACGCTCAGTTTTCACCATGCGTTAACACATCATAGTATGCGACGCTACTCAGGTTGACACGCTATTGAATACCCGAATGAAAGCTGTCCGCAGTGCCACATGGCGGTAAATGAGAGAATGAAGAGTTGTTGCTCTACCATATTAGCAACCGTTTCCCGAAATCCTCTAGTACAATTTCTAGAAACTGTGACATAAATTGCTTTTGGAGTGTTAGCAATTTTCCTGAGTTTGTATCTAAAATAAAAGATTTAAAGGGAACAGAATAATAATGAAAAATAAAATACAACATAAATTGTCTTGATTTTTTTGCACCATGCACAAATGTACCCATAGATGAAATCAAAAGCTCTCTTTTCAGAATTAATAATCAAAATCTTTAAACACAATGATAAACCATAAATAAATATTAATTCACTTTTTTAAAAAGCATAGTGGTTTCACAATACACAAATATGTCTGCTGGACTTTCTAATGATCTCCATAATTAATTTGAAAACCCACATGTTGGGTTAGCTGAGTCCATATTGGATCACTATGAAAGTTTCAAATGGGAAGGGCTGGTGTCAAAGAAAGAAAATACTGTTGACCAGAAGGCAGTTGTGATACTAAGGGACACTGGTGTTGCCAAGTCTTTACTGTTGGAAGATGTACTTCCTTTGTTGGCGAAACTTATCAAAAAGCCAGTGTATTACTTCAGGGTGGTGAAGGAAATTACATAACAGTTCCACTTCACAAAGTTTACCTGAAGTCTGATTTCAAAATTGCACCAGTGATTGTATGTATTGTACCTAGTCCCCGATAGAACGTGTGACCTTCCCTCTAGGGAATGATATAGCAGGGGATCATGTGAAAGGTAAATCGGTACCATATTTAACGGATAAGCCAGTGATAAGAGACGACACAGAGCATCTTGACCAGGAATTTCCGGGCATTTTTCCCGCCTATGTTGTGACAAGGCCAATTGCTCTCTAAGCGTCTAAACAAGAAGCCAGTGACAAGGATGATGAATGTCCTGGTCTGGCACAGACATTCTCGCCTGGTAACCTGGAGGACCGAGTAAGCCATGAAGGTAGCTGGATTTCATAGGTAAGCCATGTTGGTAGCCTCTCTGACCAGGTAAACCAAAATAATCACCTCAGTCAGATGCCTTCTTTGAATCGAGATACTGTAGGCTGATTAGGGAGCAAAAAGCTGACCTTCAGTTGAGAAAATTGGTAAGTATAGATTTAACTGAAGAACAGGCACAAAAAGACCCAGTCTGTTATTATATTAAGTCAGGAGTGTTGATGAGGAAATGGAGATCTCCAGATGCTTCTACTGATGAAGAATCGAAAATCATTTATCAAATAGTGGTTCATCCATCATATAGGGCAGAAGTTTTAAAGACAGCTGATGATGTGCCTATGGCGGGGCATTCGGGTATTAGGAAGACTCAAAGTAGAATATCACAACACCTCTTTTGGCCCATATTACATCAGGAAGTGGCAGAATGGTGTAATGCATATCACACATGTCAAGTGGTCGGAAAACCTAATCAGAAAATAAAACCTGCTCCTTTAATTAGTATCCCAGTTCTTGAAGAAACATTCAGCAGGGTTATTGTAGATTGTGTGGGACCACTTCCAAAAACAATAGAGGCGAATATGTTTCTCCTTTCTATCATAGATTCAGCCATCCTGAGGCCCTCCCGTTAAAAATAAACAAAACAAAACATTCAAGCTCCTGCAATTACTGATGCTTTCATGAAGTTTTTCACTAGAGTAGGACTGCCCATACAGATGCAAAGCAACGTAGGTTCAAATTTCATGTCGGCAGTGTTTCAGCAGGTTGCCCACTAGCTACGCATGAAACAGATTAAATCTTCAGCCTACCACCCAGAAACTCAAGGGGCTCCAGAACGTATCATCTAACACTGAAGGATATGGTGAGAACATATGGTTTTGAAAATGAACATGAATGGGACAAAGGTATAGATATGTTATTATTTGCCACCAGAGAAATACCAAATGATTCACTGGGGCTCAGTCCATCTGAACTGATATATAGACATACTGGGAGAGGTTCACTAAAGCTTATGAAAGAAAAGTGGTTGGTGGAGATGCAAGATAAACCTATCTTGGAGCGTGTCCAAATTAAAAAAAAAGTTGAAAAAGCTTGCGAGGTGGCACCAACAAATCTGATTAATGCAGCGGATAAGAGAAAACATGGTATGCTAAGAAAGCAATGGAAAGAAGTTTTAAACCAGGAGACAAGATGTAGATACTTTTGCTTATGCAAGGACATTCAATTCAGGTAAAATTCAGTGGTCCTTACTTGGTGTGGATTATATAATATCTACACCAGATATGAGGAAAGCTAAATGGCTTTGTCACACCAACATGTTAAATGAATTCCATGTGAGAGGAGCACCACTAGGAAATGTCAGTGCCACTACCTTGAAGAATCATGGAAACAATAACGGGGATGACGAGAATGATCTATTCTACAAATGAAGACTTGGGTTCTATTTCCAGTGTACAAATATATATATATATATATATATATTATAAAATTTGGACAGCAAGATCAGTCATTTGGAGCCTGCTCAGCAAAACTGAGTAAGCAAAATTTATTTATGAGTTTGAACATTTATTCTCAGACCAGCCTGGTCGCACCTCAACATTATGTCATAATGTAGATATAGGTGATGTTGGTCCAACAAAGCAACAACCTTGTCGGATGAATCCTCTGATATTGGCTGCAGTACAAGAAGACACATATTACATTCTGGAAAATGATATTATAGAACCAAGCCAGAGTAGCTGGAGTAGTCCTATTGTTTTGGTTCCAAAACTGGATGATTCAATCCGATTTTGCTTTGATTATAGAAAAGGGAATTCTGTGACTAAGTCAGACTCCTATCCAATCCCTAGAGTGGATGATTGTATTGATAAGACAGAAATAGCGGAAGACTGCATAAATATTACACACAGAAAGGAGTTCAGATAATCAGATTATTGGAAGTAATACTGGTTATGTTGTTGTGTACAAACGTCACTTGAAAATAATTTGTGTGGAGACAATGGAATAATTTGACATGCAGTGAAATTTGATTTAAAAAAAATGTCTTCTGCTTTTGTGTTTAATTGGTGGATTAAAGTTCCCCTGTTGGTTTGTGTGAATACACACACACACACACACACATGCACACACACACAAGCGCACACACACACACACACACACACACACACACATATATATATATATATGTATATATATATATATATATATATATATATATATATATATATATATATATATATATATATATATATATATATATACTTATACATATATCTTGGAAATGAAATCATATGCAAATTTCACTTAAAATGACCAAAATCTGTAATGAGATATGAACAGGATTAATGTTTTAAGTAATTGAACAGGAGATTATTCCTATTGTGATGCAAAGGCGTGTATTGCTGACAGTAAAACTGTTCCTTAGTTCGATGAGATTTGTATAAACAGTTCAATTGTGTCAATTAAAGCCATGTGTTTATCACAGTAAAACAGTTGAAGGTATGGTATAATTAATCGATGTGAATGTTTATGCCACTCTGCAAAAAAAGTAGACATTTCTTGTTGGAAATCACTGTGTATTATAGGTCATAATACTTAAAGAGGATCATTCACAATTGAGAAGAAAAAATGTCCTTGTATGTCCAATTTCTTTTCTCCTGTCACCAAGGAGAGGACGTGTCATGAAAATGTGTATGGCTGTGTTTTTATTTGGACAGGTCACTCTATCCATTCAGTGTGTGCTGGGTCATTGATTTAAAAAAATACTGTGCAGGGTCACTGCGGAGCCAATGGTTTGGTCTGTTTTGTGGGTGACTCACATTTTACTAGTAAACATGTGGAATGTAACAAGAAATGTCAAGGGAAGTCCATAATATCTCCATGCGAAGCCCATGGTATCTTCATGAAATACTGGATAATAAAGTCCGTGTAACCACTTAAAAGTCAACTGTGTTAGGGCCGTTTTCTTCGAAGCAGTGTACCGCTTAAAAGCTGTTTTAGGACCAACTTTTGAGCAACTTTGTATCTGATTTCTTTGAAGCAGTGCACCGTTTAATGGCTGCTTTAGGAAATTTCGAGCAACTGTGTGGTCAGTTTGTTTAGAACAGTGTATCGTTTTATAGCCATTCTAAGGACCAACTTTTGACCACTTTGTAGCTATTTTCTTCCAAGTAGTGTACCATTTTAAGGGTGCTTTAGGACCAACTTTCAGCAACTTTATGCCCTTTTTCTCTTAAGCAGTGCAGACCCTTATAGCTATGTATAGCTGCATGTGGCTATAAAAGTGGAATAAAATGATGCAAAATGTTTATTTTAGCCTCACTTTCAGACTCTTGTGTTCCTGCTTTATAAAATGCGGTGTCTGCTTTATACTTAGCGGTATATTGGTTTGGCTCCTTTGCTTATAAAAGCGGTACCCCACCTACCCAAAACCAGCAAATTTATTTAGCAAACTGTACACAGCAGCGGTGAACCACTTTCAGAGCAGCTTTGTGGTCGTTTAGTTACCTTTCTTCTAGGGAGAGAGTACCCATCAAATGACGCTGGGCATGGCGTAACATTTTTTGTACAGACACGATGGTTAATAGCTGGGTTTTACCTGGTTACTTGTTATTTTTCGGCACAGGAATGGTATGTTAAAATGTTTGGTCTCTGCCTGTTTTTGGATAGCCAGAAAAGCAGAGCTATATCAGTAGGCAAGAGGAAGGATAGAAGTAGGAACTTCCTGTGTCTGTCCTGTGGAGTGCACTTCAGTGAGAGGCACGTAAAATTTCTATTACCTTCTAAATAACTTTTTGTAAAGAAACATCAAATTTTATACATTTGCACACAAACACACACATATCCGGCATGTCGCACAAATTTGATTGACCCTCTTTAAAAGTTGTCAGTACATTAGAGGTTCAATACAGGGTTTTCAGCTCTACAGACCAACTCCAGTGAGAAAATAGGTTTGAAGACCACCCTAGGAAGATCATGGACAATTATTTCCTTAATTTACCTGCAATTTAGGACCAGCTGCCACAAGTGACTACTATTGTCTGGCATTGAGGATGGTCATAATTAGTAGCCACTGTAATTAACATGTAAATGTGCGGGGAATACACACCTGTGGCCCTCAAAATTTCTGATCTGATTTGTGTGTTAGCTGAATATCGAGAGACAGTGAAGCCTCTCTTGAAAAACCACCCCCGTTATAGTTTCAAGACGGATAATCTCATAGGTAGTGTAAAGGACAAGAATAACATTAGCACCATGCCTCTCACTGAGCAAACTTGAGTGGCGGCTCTTATATTCAGAGAGCATAAAATATTCATACCCAAGTTTTGAAATGATTAAAATGATGAATCAACACTTCCAAATCCATTTCAATCTATGATTTTTTATTAAATAAGCTCTTGCTGCTGTCATAGCAAATTTGTATGAAGGTCACCTTCAACTTGACCTTACAGACGTCTAAGGAATGGAACAATGGGCATGTGCAACCAGGTTATGGCCCCAGATGATTATCTTATGTTGACAAAGAGTAAACAGAAGTATAAAAATTCCAAACGTAGAACAAACAAAATATTGCATTTCTTGGTATTTAAAAAGCGAGCGCAAGTAAGCTCTCGTGATTACGTACGTGTTTCCTACCATGGTGGAGACTCCATAATATTGACTACAAATTATGGTCTACCTTCCACGCCTGTGATTTTTGCATTGGGGAGGGCTATTGTATATCATGTAATTTTTATGCATCCCGAGAAATTTCCACAATTTTATTTACTACATAGTCTCAAACTTATTGGACGTTATGAAAATTAAGTCAATAATTCATGTCTATTAAGAAAACGCTGTTGATAAAGTGTGATAAATGTTTACGATTCACGAACTCGCATTGTTAAAACCTCGCTAGAACCTGGCCCTAGCAAACAGCTTCTGGACCTGGCAGTGGTTTCCCGCAAAATATAAAAACTTTACAATACACACACACAAAAAATAATAATAATAAAATAGAAAGTTTTGTTGATTTAGGAGGGCGGGGCGGTGCTTTAAATAGTCCGTATTTTTGCTCAGATTTGTTGATAATAAGAACTGAACATATGTGTATATTTTGAAAGGCTTCATTATTTATGGGGGGGGGGGGGGGGGCGAGACGCCTCCGACCCGGATGATGCATTTCACCAGATGAAATAGTTGCGCTTCAAGGAGTCATGGCATTAGGCACCTATGAAAAAATCAAAATAATGATTTTCTGAAAGTGTTCACAGTTAACAGAGAAAAGATAAACGCTCGTTCAGTTCACAAGTACTGAATATTGACGGACACGCATCAATAAAATCTCCTTGGGGACCCTCTATATCGTGCCGTCCTCTCTGTATCGGTTACAGCTCAGGTCTATAAGACGATATAGCAAGGCAGTCACTTTCAAAGCAAGTTAAAATGCCTTCCTCCCCAGCGTAAAAGTTGTCTCACCAGGATATGGAAGTTGCACAGTGAAATTCAATTTCACGTGGGAGTGT
The DNA here is from genome assembly GCA_964020975.1 of Hermodice carunculata. Classification (NCBI taxonomy): domain Eukaryota; kingdom Metazoa; phylum Annelida; class Polychaeta; order Eunicida; family Amphinomidae; genus Hermodice; species Hermodice carunculata. The sequence continues at coordinate 26,990,871 of OZ026626.1, forward strand.
GGTTGTCTCCACTGCTGTGTCTGTGGGACAGCGGGGGTGGCGAGGAGTGCTGAAAACCTAACACTCTGTAGTGTTTTTCCTTACTTTTGTCCAACTACAAATATCCAAATAGTAATTCAAAGTTGGCTATGCCCGCACTGTTCCTGAATTACAATTAGGAATATTTTATAGCAGTGTTCATGAATTAGAAATCAATAATATTTCGCAAATCACCGATTTCATAATTAATACTCAAAAACAATATCACTTATGCCTCATTTACTATTAGTACCCATATCCCGGAACTAATATAGCCATATACATGACTTTCACATTGATATCTTTGAATTTTCCACAACTACATTCAATTTGCAAAGGACTTTTTCTTTCAATTTGTAATTATTCAAATATTTAAAAAAACAAACTATAGTCCAAGACTGACTGAGCAATAAAATCTGACAATTTTCACTATATTTCATCCTTCTTTTATTCTCCATTAATAGATTTGTGTACAGCTGAAAATTTTAACATGGTTGTGTGCACATGTTTCAAGCAGAAATTACAGACTTGCAGGTATGTTTTGTCGTACAGTTGATACGTGTACCGGTTACTGCTGGTGCAAGAAAAAAAAAAAAAAAAAACATGCACACACATCTTTTCCATGTTGCAGGTGATGGAAATTGTTTGTTTAGGGCAGGTCGTACTTTTTTCTTCCAAATGGAAGAACTACATTCCTATCAGTATTTCGTAATACGTTTTTGTCGCAAATGTTTTAGATTTGGTCATACTTGTTCTGAACTTTAGGACTAGAACCGAATTTAATTGCAATAAACTTGAGTCAAGAGGATTCAAAGATGTACTTTTGATCAAAGATTTCCACAAATGTTCTTGCAAATATCCATGGATGGTTAAAAAGTCTGGCTACAATAATTTTAGATATTTTAGACGTGCTTGTTTTGCTACTTAATTTTATCTTTGGCATCATTCTGCTTAATATTCACCTTTCAGACATTTAAGGCTAGCTTGTGTTCTGTTACGTCAAACCACCAGGGGCTATAGGTAAAATAAGGCAAGCAGCTACCCACGCCAGTTACAAGCTTGCCTTATTTTAATTGATATCTGGTTAACAAATATTATATTTTGATTGTATTCTAGACGTAAATACTAATGACTTTCATTCTTTTCAAACTTGCTGTACAAATTTTGCTATTAATATCCAACGATAGTTAGAAAGTTTGGCTACAATGCTTAACAGTTTTTAAGCTTGCCTGATTTGCTACTTGAATTGTATCTTCTGGCATCATTTTGTTTTAGTGTTTACTTTCAGATATTTTAGGCTTACGTTTTTTGGTCAGGATAAGCCCCGAGAGGCTATTGGTAGTAAACGGTGGACAACGACAGTTACAACTTTCTCTTATTGTTCTTAAAATCGTGTTGAAAAAAATAATGCTTATAGAAGATGTTTTTTTACATAAATGTTAATGCTTTTCATTCTTGTCTGACATTCCTAAATGCACATTTACTCAATATTAAAAATTACTCAAAAATCGACAGTATATTCTCGAATGGCACCAACCTGACACATTAGGCAAACATTTTATCAGTTTCCATTGTGGCAAAATGATGCCACCAACCAAAAGTATTTTTTTTAATCTAGTTACGAGATAGAAACTCGTAATTGCGAGATTCTATCTCGTAATTACGAGTTCAAAATCTCATAATAACGAGATAAAATGTCGTAATTACGAGATACGTATTTCGAAAATACGAGACAAAATCTCAAAATTACGAGATAATCTCTCGTAATTATGAGGTGAAATCTCGAAATTACGAGATTAAATCTCGTAATTACGATTTTTATGATAACAAAACAACTTTTGATTGGCACCATTGAGCCACCAAAACTTTCTGACGCTGTTCAAACAAAATCACATGATTGCCATAAAATTCAAAAACACAACTGGGCTGCAACCGGCATTACAAGATGCTCATCTAGAAGAAAACGTCCGCTTTATACAAGAATTCTTAGCGTGTTACTGTGGTCCAGGTCAGTTGGAAATTCATATTGTTTATTGCGTACCTCAGTGCGTAACCACTACAATCACATTGCGATGTTTACGCTCACATATCGTGCATTGGCTTTAAACATGCTTCCAATTAAACATATTAATTTTTGTTGCAATCAAGATATCATCCTTATACAAAATTACATTTTATGCTTCAAGCTACGTCAGCAGTTGATAACCTCAATATTTTAACACATTCCTTAAATTTTCAGAACAGGGTATCCAAAATAGGCTAGGTGAGAATATTTATCACCAAATAATCAAACGCGGGCCTTGACCGATGCTCGATGCATAAGTTTTATCACACGAGGCCGCGGTCAGCTAATAGTGCATCAGCCCTACTGTCCAATGCTGCAATCGTTTATTTTATGATTGATACATTTCAAATGGTCTTTATTCTGTAATTAAGCACCTGAAGAAGAGGTCATGGTCCACAAATGATGCATGTACTTCAGGGCTTTGCTGTTTGTCTAAAACACAGTTGTGAAAATTGAGCATAAAGTAACTTGAACTATTTTCTAACACAAATATTTGGGAACATGTTTTGCAGCCGTACAGTTGCCACATGTGTACCCGGATCATGTTTTTATGATTTCCCTTTACATTTTCCTTTGTCATCAGGCAGATTTGAATCACAGTCATCACTAAAAGCAACAGGTTTGTTGGTACTGACAACATTGCAGTGTTTGGCTATACCAGGAAATGTAAAGCTGTTCCTTCTGTAAGATGACCTTTACAAAATTTAATATTTAATATCACCACTGGTCACTCTTATTCTTTGAGAAACATTTTGTTGCATGAGGCCGTTGGATTTTGTATTGTGTAGGTACAAAGTGCTGTATTATCTGCAACCGCCTTGCACTCAATTTCTCTGCACCGAAACGGCCAAAGGTTTGACCAAAATAAAATCTTGGAGATAAGCCGTGTTTGATCAGTCATTATTGACTAATACGTTTCCCAAAAATCTTATTATACTTGCGTTTTCCCTTCAGATGAATGGACGCAGACATAATGTATGCCCTGTTATCGCTATCATAATATCCTATAAAAGTTATTAACTCATGCTTATTAAAAAGCTTCGTTTCTTTTAACTTAAAATTATATTCTATTGGTATCGTAATTTTATGCCTAACAATTAGAAATGGGCAATTTTGTACATCATTTGTGCTGTTATACATACAAGGTATAATCTTTAAAACTATGTGAACACCGAAGACCTGCAGCATACTGAACCAAAAAGAACTTCATACCCACAATAAATGGTTCTCTTTCTTTATTCGGACAGAATACACATGAGTAAATTACAGGAGAGGCTCATATTTTGGTAGCGGTAACAGTTAATCACATCAACATAATATGGCAGAAATGATAAGTGATAGTAAGTAATATCTGACATTAACTAACATTGTATTTTCAAGTTAAATATTGAACTGTTTTTCTGCGACCAAACCACACATAGAACATACTAGTAAGCTCTGACTAGGAAATCTCGTGCAGTTATTGAAATCATATATGAAAGATATACCTGTGGCGAAATTGAGCTAGAAAAGTAATATTAAATTCAAAATTAATGCGAACACGTCAATGCTATGCGACTCATTATCCACCACATGTTAGGAAATAAGTAGTACCATGAATTCGTCAGCTGCAGACTAACAGAATCTGATTACAAAGTGAGTAAAATTGTGGAAATAATGAACTTGCCCATGTCATGTCATGTTAACTGATCTCTTCACTTTTAATGCAAATTAACATCATTTTCTTTCTGTTGATAAGATAAGGACATTACTCATTAAAAAGTGATGAGCAGGCTCCTACACTGACAAGGCGCTCATAGATGACCGAAACCGACCAAGGGCTTGAACCTTATTGACAACAACTCTTAGGAGCAGGGAATTTTTTTTATGCACACAGAAGCATTCATTGCCAAAAACAAGCACTCGCAGGCATAGGCTCCGAAACATGTTCTGAATGGTTTCCCACTGAATAACCTTTAAGTTAAATGGGCTAATGAAGCCTATGTCAATCTCTTACAGAGCAACGTGTGCAATATGGACAATACTATCTCCATATAGGCTAGACAGGGACAGGTTAGCTTATTGAGAGTAAACATTTCGGACTGCGGAATAGGGTAGTGACTACTATGAAGTGGTTTTGGACCAAAAAACACAAATACAATCACTGAAATGAATAAAATGTAAACCACTGCACTCTTGATGGGTAGAATAAGTTTTCATGCAGCCACAAGCAACTCACTAAACGAATTCTTACTTTTGTATCTGTGTGCCAACAAAGATATACCTTTTTCTGTCATTTTCTTCTTTCCCTCCTTCTTTCTTTCCCTCCTTCTTTCTTTCCCTCTCTGCAGGCATATTTGTCTGACATTTCATTTGAAATCTTATGTACGTAGAGACCACAAACATAGCATGATTGTACCTGCATACATAATTGTACTTGAAATCTTGAGTTTTCGTAACGAGGCTAGACTGTTTAAAAAAAAAAGCAAATTAGGACCATCTGAAACTTTAAATTATCAATGTATTCAAAATTATAAAAGGTACAGGCACCAATTGAACTTAAATTTATAGGTTTGTAACACTGCACATTTTTGTAATATACATGTGGCCTTTAAAGGTCAAAATGCGAGGTCAATGGACCTTTGAAATTTTCATCTAGCCAAGGCTTTGTCAATTTTCATTATATTTTAATTGTGTTCAACTCAAATTGTAGGTATTGCAACACTACATTTGTTATAAATTATATGTGATATCTACAAGGCAATGGTCAGTTTCATTTGGGCTTTTGAAATTTTAATCTGGCCAAAACATTGTCAATTCACATTCAATTTGATTGTGTTCAAATGAGATTGTAGGTACTGAAACACTAAATTTTTGTAAATAACATGTGATATCTACAAGGCAGAGGTCAGGTCATTTGGGCTTTTGAAATTTTCAGCCAGCCACTGTCAATTTCCGTTCAGTTTCAGTCGTTTTTTTGTCAGTACGGCCTGCATGTGACCTGTAAAAGTTTTAGGTCAAAGATCACGATCATTTGGACTTTGAAATATGCATCTAGCCATAATCTTAATGGAATGTGAAATCTCAAAGGATTTGAAAATTGCATTGCATACCTGGGTCGTATTACATTGGGACATTGATAGAAGGGGATTGGACGGGGTCCAAAGACGGAAGGCTAACTTTATTCAAGAAAGATGAATTAACTGTCATGTATGGAGAAATGCACATCTCGCACATCAAGTTGAATGGTTGATTTGTCTTGATGGCCTAACTGGCCTGGATATCTCTAGAAACAGCTTATTATGCCCAGGGTATTGTGTATCAGATAAACAATTGTATTCCATCAAAAAATTGTACTGAATACAATAAACGTTTCCAAGCTTTACTAAGCCAAGGGGGGAGGGGGGTACGCTTCAAATCATGTTTACAAAAGTTTTAGCATTTAATATTAACAACTTTTGAAAGCACACAAAAAATGCTGCGAGGGAAATATTCTCTGGTTTCGAATGTAGCTGTACAGCGAAACTCCGTACGCAGTGTGTATGTCACGTTAAAAAAATGGTAGGCCAGAGTTGATAAACTAAGAACTTAAAACTCAGATCTGCTTTTATTTGACTAGAGTGGTAGTAACAAACAGTAATATAAACATGTAAGGTACAAGAAAAGCAAAATAGTTATCGTTCATGTTATCGAGAAAAAAAAAAGGAAAACCAAATAACAACAGAATATGTGTACAATACAAACTGGACCAGTAATGTCGGGATGACTCCAGCTAATGGCTTGAGAACCCCCTATCGCTGAAGCTACCCTGGATGGGGGTCCTGGAAATTGACACCCAGCAATATATAGGACAAGATAGGTATTGTTTATCTTGATATTGGAGACAAAAGATTCAACTGATACAATCTAAATAATCATTATTTGGTGGGATATAAATTACAATGTACTAGAGAAAAGATCACAAGTACAAAAAATAGTATTCTAGAGAGGATAATTATTGCAAACATAAGAGTTTTCAATGGAGCAAACTTCAGAATATCGACTGATGAGGTATTGCTTTGCGTAATTAGAAGAACCTGCACACGAATGAGTATGGACTTTCTCCTTTACAATGGGGGCTGTCTTGTTAAACAGGGTTGGGATATAAAAACGTACGGTAACGTTTGTCGAGTTTCATAAAGGGGTAGCGTAGCGTGGAACATCACTATGCCTGGTGTCATGAGAATGTGTTACGGGGATAGCTGGAAACATATCTACAAAAATACAGCAGCAGTTTGCTTTCAGAATACCTAAAATAAAATTTGAGGGCTTTCAAGTACAAAATATCATGGATTTTTAAAATGTTTAATTGTTTGAATAAGGGCTCAGCATGAGCATAAAAGTTGGTGTTACATATAAAGCGGACTGTCTTTTTTCCCCCTTTTTTGTTGTTGTTGTTGTTGTTGTTGTTGTTGTTGTTGTTGTTGTTTGAAGATTTGGTCACAAGAGTGACCCCATGCTAACAAAGGTCCACTAAGAGGGATAGAATTACGAAGTCTCTTTAGGATACCAACTATGCGGGGCAGATTGTTAGAAATTTCATTTATGTGAGGAGTCCATGGTAAAGTTTCGTGAATGTGTAATCCTTTAACCTCAACTTTTATTCAGTTGCTTAAAAATTGAACAAAAATACTCTTCTACACAATCTGACTTTTAATTTGTCTTAACAATTCTTTGCAGATTTTTTTTTTTTTTTGGGGGGGGGGGGGGTGTAACATTTGTTGTCTTTTTGTGTGAATGATAAGCGGCATTTTTATCACCTTGCCGGCAATTTAGCTTTATTGGTTCCCCGCTGGGGTTGCTTTGCGATATTGTTTTTTTTTTTCCCGGCTGAAAAAAATACACAGTACAATCACTAAAAAGTTTCAGAATGGTTAGTATGGAGGGACTGATTCATGCTAACGTTTTTTCTACTTTTCTCAAACCCGGTGAGTCAACCCTATTTTTAAACTTCTAGAAAATATACCTCAGATGCATCTCGACCAAATTTGCTTACGCTGTTTTTGTGCACACATCAGGGCCGTTTGTTCTATTTATTCGGGCTATCTGCCTGGTGTATAAAAAAAAACAAAAACAAAAGAACAAAAAAAAATACTTGACATGCACTTGTAAGGGTAGCTTAATGCATATGCAGTAAAGCTTTTACCATTAAGATGCAAGGTCCACTGAAGTACTGCGTCATTCGATGTTGAAATCAAAACAAAGCGATTAAGACCACCGCTATTAGTCAGTGACAGCAGTTAGTCATGGAAATTTTGTAGACAGCAAATATGTCATACCCAACACTATATCTCTAAAATAACAAAAGATTGCCTGTCATATTGCCATGAACTGCTCAGTAGTTTGGGCTTTGCTTAACGTACCCGCGTGACTCGTTCTATTTTGAAAGAATGTTAATACTTCAATTTATATATTAATGCAAAACAACAAAAGAAAAAACAAACAAACAAACAAGCAAACAAATATAATTTCAGCATCTCGCAAAAGAATGATATGAAGGATGACACTGATTGGACCGCTGCTAATTTCTCGCTTTTTCTAAACTGATTAGCTTACAGAATAACAGCTCTCATTATTGATTGCTCAAAAGCTTGATATCCTCCCCTCAGAAACCCAGCAATCACTGACGTCACAGTGCCCCTCCTTATGCAATTCTACATAACACAGGCTTTTATTTGCTTATTTCTTTTCTTGCTGCATAGAGAGGTTCTCTACCTACATGGGAGGGAGGAGAGCTTAGTAATTTAATTTAGAGGGCGACCACCGTATATCTCCTGTTAACTTTGCACCATTCTTAGACCTATGAACCTTACTGCTTCAGTGATGGATTTGAATTCAGTCGTGATAACTTTTTTATCAGAACAATTCAAATCAATTACCGATTTGATTCCAATGATACGAATTAGGTTAGAAAATAAATCAAACAGAAATTCATCTCAGGACATTGACTTTAGTATTTTACGTAAATGTCAAATTATTGTCATTAGCTTGTAGCGTAAAAGTGTAAATGTGCTCTTACAAGATTTTAATGAATAAATAAAATATACAGCATTGGACTTAGACTAAAATTGACACAATGCTCCTTACAGTGAAC
>OZ026626.1:27001565-27004713 GCA_964020975.1 Hermodice carunculata
CCCTACCCATTGCATACAGAGAGAGAGAGAGAGAGAGAGAGAGAGAGAGAGAGAGAGAGAGAGAGAGACAGAGAGACAGAGAGAGAGAGAGAGAGAGAGAGAGAGAGAGAGAGAGAGAGAGAGAGAGAGAGAGAGAGACGATTATGTATAAAAGTGAAGGCTTGTTGTATTTTACTGTTTTTCATTTCAAATGAAATAGATCCTATGTGATATCATATCCAGCATGTGACGCTCACTGCATGACTGCTCATGCACCACTCCTGCACACTGCATTCTGCTGCTACTTTCTGACCCCGCCAGCAACTGCACTAAGCAACAACCCATGACACTGTGCTATTGGCTCACCAATGGCGAAGGCCCATAGCATCCAAATGTGCTTAATCTTCTGGATGCGAATGTCTCAGAAAAAGAAACTCCTATAAAACATGTTCAGCAAGAAACAATGTTAGAAAAAGACAGAGCATTAAGGAACAGTGAGGCCATCCTGTTCAAAGGTATATGATCAGACAGTATTCCCTTGTGGCAACATATAGCACTACATTTTCTTTAAATCTACAGAAATTGTAGATTCATGGTCTGGTCGCTCAAATAAAGTAAAACATCAAGACACATAAAACTCGTGTCACATTTATCTAGTCCAGATTGTTGTGAAAAAATAAGTACCACAGGCCCAACAGTAGTATAGTCTTGAACCGTATGGTAAACCTGCATTGGTACTAGAAGGTGAATGTTGCTGTTTTGTTAACTCTCGAATTTTGGCCCTTTCCGTTTGTTTCCTTTGTTCTCATTGTTGGTTTAAATCGATGACTTTGGGTTATATTTTTTCAAAACTATTTGCTTCTGTGAAGACTTTCAAGTTTTAATGTATGCACTATGACGCATATACAACCAATGCGTTTCCTATATTAACAAAAATCAAGTTTCATCCATCTATCTAAAATATCGAATGCTCTAATGCAAATTAATTTGAAGTTGAATTTAAAAATCAGTACAGGCGATGTAATATGTGTCAGTTGTTTGGGCGATAGCAGGAGCATATAACAACAAGATCAGATAACATAAATTGGAAAACGCTAGTCACACAACACGTATCTGTTGCAGGTTGAAAATTAAACTACAATTGAATATACTGAGTCATTATTTATGTGTCACAAACTGGCTTTGTGTCTGTGCTTACAATTTTGCAAATCCAGTAAACCACTCTAAGTATGAGTATTTTGCTAAAATCATGTTTATCGGCACTTAGCTGTGTTACGAGGTGGCTTTACCTAGCACGTCTTGTGCCAACCTGGCCCTCAATAACATAAAGAAAATAGAAATGCTACGCTTTTACTGCCGTGAACAGAACACAAAGACAAAGCTTTTTGTTCAAATATATTGACTCGCATTTTACACAAAAAGCACAGCACGGCGGAAACTGGCAGTTCGTCTATAATGTCCGTACGCTTGTTTGATGGGCTTTACACAAAGTGGTTGGCCGGGTCTGGTGTCCTTGCTTGTCCAATCGACCTCCGGGCTGCAACTCAGAATCAAAGGGCAGTATGAGAAGAAATAAAATAAAACCTAGAACATTATCTTGTAATTTTGTAAAAACCCGTTTTAAATTGTCAGACCCAAACCGTGGTTTAATTTTTTTCCAATTTTCTGGTCTTATCAATCACCCAAAATAAGACGTATTAATTTACAAGATTTGCTGTGCAATCGCAAGACAAATACTTGATAAATATCACACAAAACGCCACATTGGAGAGCTAACAAAGCTCTGAAAATATATTTACACTGGTTTCCTTGTCAAAACTGGCTGTTTCAACGCCTACATCATTTAATTAGTGAAATGCACAAGATTCACAAATACAATATTGGAGCACACAAGTGCTCAAAATGGCTTATTTTCAAGCCTACATTACTAAATTGTGGCAACACACAAGATTCCCAGAACAAAATAAATTGGAGCACACAAGTGCTTAAAATGGCTTAACCACAAGCCTACATTATTTCAAATGGTGGATTACACAAGATCCACAAAAATACAAAATTTATATTGGAGCATACATAAGCTCTCAACTAATCAATACTCACGTTGAACGCCTGGCCGCAGCAGGAACACTACCAGCATTTTAACGTGCATCCCGTTAGCTATATGCATGGGTCAGATATTTTGGATGTCTGACCGAAAACAATAGTACACAGCCCTTTCTATTCGGGAGAGAAAGCCTAATCCTGTCCCCGCTGTGATCGCCTTTCACTCACTGAACCCATCAGTAGATCTTTCTCAACCAATCAAAACCTAGCAAGATCGGCGATCACTCAACACTTCCTGGCATGCTGACACTTGGCATTATAACTGTTTCAAGTTCAAAATGTGCTTGCACTGCAGCTTAATTTCGCAGCCACAATATACATATTATACAACAAATTAACCCTTATGCTTTTAAACTTATCACCACTTAACAGCTGTCAAAGTAAAAATATATATGGTAGCTCCACGACATTAATATTAAGAAGAACCATCTAGTATGTAGCAAATTATTTGATTCTTACACTGAATTGTACTTATTTTTCCTTTTTAACGTATATTTTCTTTTAAATTGATACATAATCATTATAGCATAATTCCGATCTGTTTTATTCATTGGTGTTCTAGACTGTTTTTGTGCACTTTTTCCTTTCTCCTCATTTATGCATTAAATGCATTTCCAGGGGAACAATTCTGTCCCACTGCGGAAAGGGGGCACTAGATAACTGCTGCACATTACACGTTTCCTCCAATCCTTTTTAATGTAGAATGTCGCAAACCGAGGGCAGCCAGCACCACTTTCCAAGATGCAGAGATTAAAATGTGTTGGTAAATATACATAGAGAGAGAGAGAGAGAGAGAGAGAGAGAGAGAGAGAGAGAGAGAGACAGACAGACAGACAGACAGACTGACATACAGACAGACAGACAGACAGACAGACAGACAGACAGACAGACAAAGAGAGAGATTCTGGCAAACTTATCATGGCAAATGCTTAGGAACTGATAAAGCTAACCCTCACCCCATATGTTTTTAATTTCCGTATTTAATAACAGAAATTAGTTTCATATGTATTCACATAAATCAGTATTTATTGCAGAGCACATAAGATCCGTAATTGCTGGGCACAAT
>OZ026626.1:27004913-27104913 GCA_964020975.1 Hermodice carunculata
TTTTTTAATCATGTCCCTAAACACATTTCTGGTTCGTCATGGATAAGTCCATCGAGTAACAAAATTAACAATAACAATAACAAAAACTAGTCCAAATTGGTGCTACACTAAAGACGTTACCTGGAATTCCAGTATGCATTGAAAATCATAGATCAGGGACCATCCTGTACATACCTATCCACCAAGCATCAATGGTTCAAAGCAAACAGAATTGTATTTGCGCCTTTTTGTCCAAAACCACTTCATAGTAGTCATTGCCCTATTCCGCAGTCCGAAACCTTTACTTTCCATGTGTAGAAAAGGAATAATAAATCATACGTGGTACATTAAGACCATGTTCCTGTTCAACTTTTTTTTCAGTTGAAAAAAAAGACGGGCATGCATAGAATTGTGGCATAAAGTTGGCATATTTATCAATGTGTCCATTGTTTTTAACTTGCCATGTCTCCGTGATGGAAATCTTTTATATGTTGTCATTTGTTTTTTCAGAGTTCATTGCCCGTTGAGACAAAATAGATTTCATGGACACCGGCAGACAATCGTGTAAATTTATTTTGACTTAAAAAATCTTCAGTGTTTTCAGGCAACGTTCCTAATGTATCCAGAGCTAAAGTGTTAGTTACCAGCAATGCACGAACTAAATAATAAAACTACACAAGTGTGAGTGCCTGGCTGTAAATTGTGCATGGCACGAGCGTACCCATGGAGCTGAAAGACACAGGAGATGCAGCCAGCAGTAGTAAGTCCATGGAGTATATCCTTCCACTCCACAGGGACGCGAATGCCATGCTGAATTTACAACCAGGTAATCACAAGAGTGTTGTTTTATTTTTATCCTTTGTATGTGTAGTCCAGCGTACTCTCGACCATTTCACACACAAAATTGATAGTGTTGTACCGCAGCAGACGATAAATCAACACTGTAGGTGCTGGCGCATGAAAAAGTGGTCAGTGCAAAAGTAGGGCATGCACGTGGAAAATGGAATAATTCAGATGACCCAAAACTGTGAAATAGATGATGAAAGGAGGTTGGATATAGGCAGTGACCATAACTGGATAGTAGTCTCCATTAACATGAAATACCAAAGAAGAAACCGAGGGGGAACTAAATGGGTGTGGAATATTAAGGAAGAAACAGACTGGGCAGGGTATCAAGAAAGTCTAAAAGTTGAATTGCAGGAATGGAAGAGTAGATTTGAGGACGAGGGAGAAGTACAGGAAATGAATGGGGACCTGACCAGAAGAATGCTTAAGGTAGCACAGGAGAAGATGGGTAGAAAGAAAGTCCCAGTTGAAAGTCTACGGCATAGAATAGACCCAGAGCTGAAAGAAGCCATAAAAGGAAATAGGGTTAAAAATAGAACATGGGGATTAGGGGAAAAGCAGGTGCTCACAAAGTGATATAGAAGAAGCTAAGAGACAGTATATGGAATGTGGAAGAAATGTAGCAGAGAAGAGGGCCAGCAATAATGAACAAATGACATGGAAAATAATGGAGAATGGGGGGGGGAGGGTCAGTCATCTTTTGGAAACAGGTTAATCGGCGAAAACAGAATGAAGCAGTGGAAATCATGCACAGAGGGAAAAGGACTGATAACAAGGAAGAAATACAGGAAGCCTTAAGGGAGCATTGGGAAGAAGTCAATAACCCACAGTGGTGTCAGGGAACAGTACCAGGGTGTCAAGCAGAGTACACACAGGATCAATGGGATCCAGAGATGTGTTGTAGAATCAGAAGTATAGAAGTTAAAATAGCAGTTAAACAGATGCAGTTACGCAAAGCCCCAGGACCAGATGATATCTTGACAGAATTCATAAAGAGAGGGCCAGAAGAAATTGAAGATAGTTTACAGTTGCTTTTCAAAAGGGTCATTGAGAAAAGACAAGTACCAAAGGAACGGAATAGACTAAGGAGGATTTCATATATCCCAAAGAAGGGCCCAGGAGGTCAATTGGATCAGTGTAGGGGCATTGTGATTTCATCAAATGTGGGTAAAATTTTCAGTAGGATAATGTACCGGAGACAGAGTAGAATAGTTGAAAGGCTCGGACTTCTGGGGGAAATTCAGAATGGATTCAGACCAGGTAGAAGGGTAGGTGACCACATCTTCACATTGACCCAGGTTTTAGAACTGGCAAGACAAAAGCAGAAGAAAGTCTTCATGGGATTCTTAGAGTGAGGAAAGAGTATGACAGGGTATGGAGAGATGCTATACGGGAAAAACTGAGTGGACTGGGATTTGGTGGAAATTTTCTAGAAATTCTAAAAGCGCTCTGCAAAGATGTAGACTGTACACTTTCAGTAGGAAAGGTAGAAGTAGAGAATGCAAGTCTGGATATAGGCCTAAAGCAGGGGTGTGTGCTGTCCCCAATTTTGTTCGCTTTGTAAGTTAAGGAGTTGGGGGATCAGTTGATGGAGTGTGATAAGGGCATATGGGTAGGTGATCTAAAGTTTCCAGGTCTATTCTTTGCAGATGACATTGTACTTATGGCAGAATCCTAGAAAGAACTACAAGAGATGCTGAACAAAGCAGGGGAATACGGGAATAAATGGAGGTTAGCATTTATTAAGGATAAGAGTAACGTGATGACTCTTGGGAAGAAACCAGATGGAAATAAGAAACGGAGAATTGGGCAGTTCCAAAATTCCAGAAGGTAGGGAACAGTTAATTGAAATTGGGGAGGTTGATGAGTATGAATACCTAGGTGTTAAGATAAAAGCAATGGGTAAAGGCATGTTCAGGTATCAGGTGGAGAAGATTAAACAGAAAGTGAATCAGACAAAAGGAATGATTAAAGCTACTGCACTGAACAGTTTCAACAGAGCATACACATCAAGAGTATTGTGGGATTGAGTTGCAAAACCAGGAATGATATATGGCTTAGATGTGATTTCAGTGAGTGAGGGAGATATCCAGGGAATGGAAAAAGCACAGAATGAGATAGGGAAATGGATACTAGGAGCACCACCATGCACAGCAACAGAAGCAGTCCTAGGAGAGTTAGGATGGAATATATCACAGATAGAATTGCCAAAGCTAAGTCAAAGTACTGGGGTTATTTGCAAGGAATAAGTGAAGACAGGTGGTACAGGAAAGTTTACAATGAGGTAGCCAAGGAAAAAAACAAGATGGGTCAAAGACATAGACAGGTTGGCAGAAAAATATGAACTAAAAGGATATGATGAGGTGGATGATTGGAAAGTATATATAGGTAAGACTGTTACAGAGGGTTGGAAAGAAGACTGGAAAAGAGGAGTCAGGGAAAAAGTACATTGAAGGCATACAAGGTATTAGAAAAGCCACAGAACAGTCTGTGTTGGGATGGAGGGAAGGGATCCAAACTTCTGTTTCAAAGTAGGGCAGGAGTAATCAATCTAGTAAAGAGAAATCAAAAGTGGACAACAGGGAGTAATGGAAAGTGTAAGTCGTGTAGACATGAGGTAGATGAGACAGTGGAACATTGGCTGTTGTGGTGCGATGCATATAGAGAGATAAGGGAAGATTTTTTCAGAAAGTTGCACAGAGAAGATTAAAATTACAAGGGTTTAGAAGAACTTCAGGGTTTAGAGGAAGAGGCACACATAGCATGGATTTTAGGTTTGAAAAGAGGGTTTCTGGGCGGTAGGAAAGATAATAAAAATGTACAGGACTACCTGGTAGGATGCTGGGAGAAAAGTAATAAATAATAGAGTTAGAAGGCAACAGGTTAAATTATAATCCCAGAGTGCAGGGAGGAGAAGGAATGGGAATGGTGGTAGCCCCTACAAGGACTCCCATGGGGGGTCCCTTGGGAAAAAGCCTGAGCCCTAGAGGCAGGGATAGGGTGTGAGAGGGATGTATGATTTTTTTTTTTACCCTGGGCCACCTGTGTCACAGAGTGACACAAGACCGCGGCAGACAAGCGGAGAGCCACCATATCATCATCATCATCATCATCATCATCATCATCATCATCATCATCATCATCATCATCATCATCATCATCATCATCATCATCATCATCATCATCATCATCATCATCATCATCATCATGCGACTGTTCAACACGGGCGTGTGGATCGGCAATAATTTCTACACGGTGCAGAATGGCCTGTCCGTGGTTAATCTGGACTACACAGACATGGGATTATAACGGATCAATACCGAATGTGACTGCTTTGTGGTCGTAAACTGGCAGCGCGTACAACACATGAGGCCAAAGGCCGAATGTGTTGTACGCGCTGCCAGTGCAGGGTACGGCCCCAGCACACGAACCTGAGGTATGAATCCCTTTTCTATCATGATAAAACCACTAACAGAAAATAAATGAATGAATGAATAAATAAATGAATAAATAAATAAATAAATAAATAAATAAATAAGTAAATAGATAAATCAAGTAATTAATAATAATAATAATAATAATAATAATAATAATAATAATAATAACAATAATAATAACAATAATAATAATGATAATAATAATGATGATAATAATAATGATAATAATGATAATAATAATAATAATAATAATAATAATAATAATAATAATAATAATAATAATAATAATAATAATAATAACTAGAACAGGCTGCTTTTCCGACAGAAAATCAAATGTGTCCCCATGCTAAATTACTATTTGCACCCTAATTTTTATAAATAAGCATACTGATTCCAATGATCTACAGATATGGTGAAGGTGCACTCTTTATTGACATTTCAAAATCTAAAATATAGGCCAAGGTCACACATCTGCAGTCACAAGCAAGTTTCTACAGGTCTTTCATAGAAACATTATCACACAAAATTTCAATCTCTGTAAGTCAAATCCCTCACTAGTGTGTCTGCAATGATTGTGAAAAAGTGGCCATGTGACCTCCAAAAAGGTCAAGGTCATCCATCTACAATTCCAAGCAAGCTCTCATGTAGGAACATCTTCACATAAAATTTCAACTTGCTAAGTCAAAATCTTTCTTGAGTTATCGATTTTACATGAGATGCCTATGTGACCTTAAAAAATAGGTCAAAGTCGTCCATTTGCAATCACAAGCAAGGTCTTATACTTCCCAAGTGAAATCTTGAGTTATCACATCCACGTTGATTTTTGACAAAATGCCCACGTGGCCTTGAAAAATAGGTCAAGGGTCATACATCTGCAGTCAGAAGCAAGGTCTTACAAAAGTCTTACATAGAAACATAATCACACAAAATGTCACCCTCTTTTAAGACAAATCTTTCTCGAGTGCATCTGCAATGATTTTTAAAAAGTGGCCATGTAACCTTGAAAATAGGTCAAGGTCAACCTTCTGCAATCCCAAACAAGAACATCTGTAGGGACATCTTCACATAATATTTCAACTTCCCAAGTCAAATCTTTCTTGAGGTATCACGTCCAAACTGATTTTAGACGAAATGCCCACGTGACCTTGAAAAATAGGTCAAGGTCATACATCTGCAGTCACAAGCAATGTCCCACAAAAGTCTTGCATAGCAACATAATCACACGAAATGTCAACCTCTTTAAGACAAATCTTTCTCGAATGCATCTGCAATGATTTATTAAAAAGTCAAGGTCAACCATCTACAATCCAAACCAAGTTGATATTATGGTTCATAAACAAGCAAAATTTCAACCTCCTTAGTCAAATCCTTGCAGAGGTATTGCGTCAACGTCAATTTTAGATGACATGCCCATGCGACCTTGAAACATATTTCAAGGTCACCCATCTGCAATCCCAAGCAAGATGATATACAGGAACATCTTCACATAGAATTTCAACTTCCCAAGTCAACTCTTTCTTGAGTAATCTGCAACGCACGCAACAATGTGTTGAACAAGGAGGAGAAGAAGAAGACTATGGTGCTGGTGGACCGCCTAATCAATAGCTACAAACGATCTTCCTATGTGCTCGGAGAAGTTAGCATGGTCTACCCTGGGCTAGACTCCCAAACCTAGTGTCATCCCAGGAACACCATTTGTTCTCCTGCTCTTCTGTACAACATGGAATGTGTTTATGGCGATCATTCATCTGTAAATAAAATGGAGTCCTTACAGGGCTATCTCCTTAAACAGTGCCTGGGGATTTGGAAACGACATCACCATTCTTGCGAAGTGAAGGCTCTAAATGTAAAGCCTGTAGAGTCGTCAATTGAAGAACACACCATTTTACTATTCAACAGTATTTTTAAGGTTGACACGTGTATGTGACTTGAATTGTTATTTACTTTCAGAATATTTTAACTGGTTCAGCTGCACCAGGTACACTTTTAGATTGCGTAACTCGAAGTGGGATCTCTCCAGTGTCTCTAGCGTTTGGAAGTCGGCTTAACTGCAGACCCAAAGCATTTTACAGCCAAGACGGCATCGTCGACTCCTTCAGATATTTATTGCACCATGAAACTTTTATTATACCGTATGGAGAATATATGCTGGTATTACTGCTGATGAAAGCTTTTTAAT
The DNA here is from genome assembly GCA_964020975.1 of Hermodice carunculata. Lineage (NCBI taxonomy): Eukaryota > Metazoa > Annelida > Polychaeta > Eunicida > Amphinomidae > Hermodice > Hermodice carunculata. Next base: position 27,011,355 of record OZ026626.1, read on the forward strand.
ATTACGGTGCATCCTATTTAATCCTGCATCAACTTCTGTATATTTTGCCTGCATAGTTTCATTGTGTTGATCTCGATGCATTATGTTCGTTTTCCTCGAATTCGGGGTTTTTAATAGAATTATTATTATTATTATTATTATTATTATTATTATTATTATTATTATTATTATTATTATTATTATTATTATTATTATTATTATGTTAAGCAAGCTTCAAATGATCACATGAACGCATTCCCATGCAGCGAAGTCAAATGCAGAACACTTCAATAGTCTTTGGTCAGCCAGGTACACTTTATACTTTATCTGCTTTTTCTTCCGTACAGTTCAGTTAAGCAAGAACAGCCAAATGGTACGAAAGCTCATTGATGTCAACCAATCTCTATTTTTTTCTTCTTGTTGTAATCACATTTTTGTTATACCAAGCAAAAATCGTATTACAAATTTTCCTCATGTTTTAAGAAAATGAATTTCATTACACCTTTTTTATCGTTATACAAAATAGTTTTCTTGTTCTAACAAGAAAAAAGTTGTAATAAGTAGATTTTCCTTGTTATAATAAGAAAACACTTCAAGTAGCATAATCTTTTCTGATTATTACAAGATAAAAAGTTTAATAACAAGAAAAAATAATAACAGGATTTTTTCTTGTTATAACAAGAAAACCTCTTGTTATAACAAGAAAAAAGTTTGGTTATAACAAGAAAAAAAGGGAGAGATTAAGTTGACACCAATGAGCTTTTGTATCACACAGAACTCTGTATTTTGACAGATCATATTTTGTCGTGTTACCTGAATTCTATTAATTCACTACTCATATATTCTTTTAGTTAGGGTTTTATTTTTAAAGTGGCTTAACTGAAAAAAAGTATAGCGTATGGAAGCGTATCTAACATACAAATTATGTACCTTTAGGCAATAGCCATCTAGCGATAAAGAACATTATCACGAAGAACAGATAATCCAGTATCCCTACAGACATTGTGAAGACAAAGGGCCCGTCATACCAGTGGCATTTTCCTAAAAAAGATACCAACTAATGAGAAACAACATATAATGCCATTTGATGAAATGTTTTAGATATGATATTCAAAAAATGATGGGAACATTGTCTCTTTTATAACATAGAATCACGAGACGAAAACACAGTAATTCAAATTATTGTCCATTAGTTCTTTTAACAAGCTATTCCTATTATGTGCTTGGTAGTACTGGGTATTTGGGTTTTCGCAAAGCTCATTACTCAGCCGTATTTACATCTGGAACAAATATACAAAACGTCAGTATTTCTCGGCGTTATCAACTGTCACCAATGATTGTATGCTGTTCAGCAATCTCAGACAAGCAGTTTTACAACTTATGTGCTCAATCAACTTATAGCAAAATCGACTAAATCTACTTACAAAGTGTGCCGTATTGCAATGACTCTTTAAATGCTGATAATTTCTCATGCGATTGGTTTGCGACAAATGGACGGTATTACAATAACCAATTCGATAATGTTGTTTTAGAATGCGTATGTCATTTGTACAGGTCTGCGCAAATTACAAACCTCAATTACTACAATGAAGTGTGTGTGTGTGTGTGTGTGTGTGTCAACGTGATGTGTGTGTGTGTGTGTCAACGTGATGTGTGGCCATCTTACCTGCTAGGTACTGCCAGACGATCCCTCCCACGTACAGGCCTAAGAAGACTATGTCTGGTGCATATACAACCGCCATTTTTTTCAGTTTCATTACCCTGATTGCTGCTGTATTATGATTGCTTGTGTTACTCCCTGAAATAATAAAGTGACAATCTATACCACTGGTTCACGAAATACTGTAACACAAGCCGTAATTACAGCGGAACCTGAAAAAAAGTAATATCACAATAAGCAAACAACGGATCCATAAAGAAGACTGCATCACACTATGTAGGAAATAGAGTAGCGATGTTTGCAAAAGTATTCAGTACTATGTTCAGGTTTATTGAGAATTGTTGTGCGTGGGTCTTCTTTGATTAACAATAAAACAGAAAATGATAGACCTGCACTGACGGTAATTGTTTACAGTTTTATATTCTTTATACAATTGTTTTTTACACCTGGCTCCAGTTATGGATACACTTCTAGGATTTCAAATTTATTATTCCTTATCTGGAAGAAGTTGTATCTGGTAGTTTTGAGCATCGTGTGGTTTCACCATTAAGGGACTGGGAAAACACTGTGCCTGAAGGAAACAGTTTCACTTTTTCCGATGAATTAGTTGCGGCTATATATTGCTCATAGTCCCACGTTCGATTTTTCCCCGTATACTTCACGTTTAAATATATCAATATCACTGTTAAATAAAATTGGACGCAGAAAATTTATCCGCATAGAAGGTTCCACGCATTGATCTTCTTCCAAAAAAGGATATGAAGCCCATTTTTTATATTCACAGTTTCAAAGTACAGTAATGTGCTCGCTGAATGCTCACGTGTGTCTTGGGCTTTGCAAGCATTGTGCGCTAAATACAATATATATATATTATTTGTAAATGTATATTATCATTGTCATTTAAGGCCCGGAATTCATTAGGTCTTGGTAGTAAGAGTGCATTTTGCAAGGTTAAAGAATATTGCTGGTGCAGAAAAAGTCATGCAATGCAGGCATCTAGATGAATATGTACACAGACGTATTTTCAAAAGTTTGGTGTTGGCAAATTACCTGGCATGAGATTACTGCTCTGATCCGTAACAATCAGCTTCTGGCCATTTTGTCTGTTCCAGGATATAAATGCAATAGCACCTGGCCCACAGCAAACTAAAAGACCCTCTGGGCACATAAAAATGCAACATGTATTTTCATGTTAATCCATCAATTAAACTGTTTAACTATTTACACCAAAGTTTCACAAGTGTCTTTAACAAATATGCCAAAGTTTAAACTGCACGGAAGTAGCACGACACAACACTGTTCATTTGACGTAAGTGCTCAAAGTCGTTGTATAGCTGATAAGAGTATGCTGGTAGTCATCATCTATTAACAATAGAGGATTATTAGATAAGGGGAGGGGACATACTCAAACCTATGCAATCTGAGAGAAATGGCATCGAGCCATGGCTGCCATCTTAAGTCAAACTGACGTAATTTATCATTAATTATACATATATGTTTAAATACGGATATTTTCATGTCCAACGAGAACAAAAAACTGACGAGATTGACATTTTCTGAATTGAATCTTTGAGAAATAAAACAAATATCACATGTTTTATATTCTGCAATTCCCATTTTATGGAGCAAATGCCTATTCACAATAATTCGATATAAAAATTGTAATCGAAAGGACTGCAGCTTGGTTTCAATTGTAGTGTTAAAAGCCAAAGAAAACACTTTTTTCCAGAATTGGCTTGTACCACATAATTCAGGAAAAGTTACTGGCCACTTTTTGGTACAAGTTTTAGTTTTAGTTTTAGAAACCTGCTCGACTAGCACCCAATAAACATCTTTACATTTCATATCCTCCAAGGGAACAAATTTACCATTAATTAAAAATTTTGAATCAGTATTTCTCAAACGTGCATTTGGGTGACTCTTTAATAACTGTAACAAGGTATTGCTGAATTTTTTTTGAAAATATTCTAAACAGCTAGGTTCAAAATCAAATTTCACAATCATCTGTTCAGGGGTGAGAAATTACTCTGAATCATTTACGATATCATGTATAAATTTAATACCTTTGTCATACAACGTTTAAAACAAAAATATAGGTTTATTCTGCACTGTTATGTTCTCATTGAACCACAGCATTTCTTTTCGGACCGAAACAGCACTATTTGGAAGAAATAGAGACCTAAACTCATTCCACGCCTTCATGACTTGTCAATAAAATAACGGTACACGTATTTTGTTCAACCCGAAATCAAAAGCACATCGACTTTTAAAAGGATCATAAATTTCGATACAGAAAGAAAGAAACGAGAAGGACGGAAACGGAATGATGACTAGAACAGGCTGATTTTCCAACAGAAAATCAAATGTCTTTACTGTTGTCACCCTAATTTTTATAAATAGGCATACCGATTCCAGTGATCTACAGACGTGGTGAAGGTACACTCCGTATTGACATTTCAAAACACTAATTTTTGCCAAAATGCCCACGTGACCTTGAAAATAGGTCAAGGTCATACATTTGCAATTACAAGCAAGGTTTAACAATAGTCTTACATAGAAAAATAATCACACAAAATGTCAACCTCTTTAAGACAAATCTTTTTCGAGTGCGTCTGCAATGATTTTTATAAAGTGGCCATATGACCTTGAAAAATAGGTCAAGGTCACCCATCTGCAATCCCAACCTAGTTGGTATTATGGTACATAAACATGCAAAGTTCCAACCTCCTAAGTCAAATCCTTGTGAAGTTGTTGCATGCGTGTCAATTTTAGATGACATGCCCTGGTGACCTTGAAAAATAGGTCAAGGACATACATCTGCAGTTACAAGCAAAGTCTTACAAAAATCTTACATAGAAACATAATCACACAAAATATCAACTTTTTTAAGTCAAGTCTTTCTCGAGTGCACCTGCTATGATTAAAAGTGGCCATGTGACCGTGAAAAAAGTCAAGGTCATCCATCTACAATCCCAACCTTGTTCATATTATGGTACTTAATCATTCACAATTTCAACCTCTAAAGTCAAATCCTTGAAGAGTTATTCCGTCTGCGTCAATTTTACATAATATGCCCATGTGAGCTTGGAAAATAAGTCAAGGTCACCCATCTGCAATGCCAAGGAAGGTTTTATATAGGAACATCCTCGCATAAAAATTCAATTTCCCACGTAATTTTTTTCTTGAGTTATCGCGTCAGCAACGCACACAAGAAGAAGAAGAAGAAGAAGAAGAAGAAGAAGAAGAAGAAGAAGAAGAAGAAGAAGAAGAAGAAGAAGAAGAAGAAGAAGAAGAAGAAGAAGAAGAAGAAGAAGAAGTGGACGCAAACACAATATGTCCCCCCGTTGCATGGGGACACATAATACTAGCAATGATGATGATGATGATGATAATAATAACAATAACAATAGCAAGAATAAAAATAACTTAGAAAATAAGTTGTGTATTAAATATTGATTATTAAAAATGGATTTACTAGTGAAATTCGCGTGCTTATTTTTATTCTCACGGTGTTTTCTGAGCTATGTTCTGGTCGAAATAATACCTCTATTAAGCAGATATGCGTAACCGGCGTCATTCTTCCTTTCCTTAATGGCTCGACTCAGGCCAACAATATTTAGCAAAAGACGGAAAAAGATGTACATAGATATCGCAATGAGAATCGGGCTACGTAAATGTATCTCCAATGGCCCTGCAATGATAAAAAGAGCATGAAAGTGAAAAATGTTCCAGTACCTGTGCAGTATATTTCCGGTAGCATATATATATATATACAGGCATTGTAGGTAAATTACCCCAAGACGTGACATATTGGTTTTCTACTGTAATTTTTAGTTCTTACATTTTCATTCGTACAGATCTGTGATACACATACTAATTAATGTATGCAGTGTGAATGATTTGGTGTGATCCAATTCCTGACACATTATTTTTAAAAGATACAGTGGGAGCAAATCGCAGAGTAATCATATTTATAAAGCTCGTTGATCTGTCGTATTTTAGTTAGTATGTATCGCACAATGTATGTATCTACCGATGGATGGATAGACGGATGAATAGATAAATGGATAGATGGATAGATGGATGGATGGAGGAATGGATGGAGGGTGGGTGGAAGGATGGATGGACAGATATGTGGTTGGATACATGGATTTGGAAATTGGCCAAAATATAGCAACGGTCTCTTTGTATTTTTGGAATGGCGCAAGGTCTACAAGATGCTTTTGTTCCCTTTTCCTTTTTGGATTTCATTTGGATGAAAAAAAAATATATACATATGTACATACCATATGTGAAGCTAGTCCATTGTTCACATGTGAAGAATGCATGATAAATGACGACAAGGTTCAGGAGCTGATGGCCCAAGACTAAGGCACGGTTCACTTCGGTACACACGTAAAGTGTAGGATCATCAGCCCTTTTACCTTTGTACACTGAAAAGGGAACTATTTTACATTGAATCAGCTCTTTTGCCTTGATCCTGAATAATCGAAACTGTTTCACTGTGCATTTATGCAATTAATATATATGAGCTTGATAGCTTTCCCCTTTCCCCCTTTATCCTTACCACGTAATTCTTTACGAAAAAGTAGCCATTTTTGTGGCACAGTAAACCCTAAAAAAGGGCAGCATAATATGTTTTCAATGATGTTGTTCTTCGGGCGATTCTTTGTCGCAATCTATTTCATTTTGTAAAGGAGTATGTCCTTCCATTTCAACTATTACAAGTGAACATACGGAAAATGATGGGAGGCGCCCAAGCATGTAGGCATAAATGTAAATTTTGGTTTGCCTTGGTTGGAAATTAGTTTTGATGTCCTTTTGCTGGAAATAGAAGACCCAAGGCGCACACATCATAAAAATATTTACAAGAAAAATAACATGCAGCATTTGAAATCAAATGAATAATAATTCTTTAAATTCTTTCTTATTTTCCTCCAAAAAGTCATATTTTTAGACACGAAAAGACAAGTTTTGAACTTTTGACAATTGCTTTTCAACAATATATATATATATATATATATATATATATTTATATATATATATATATATATATATATATATATATATATATATATATATATATATATATATATATATATATATATATATATATATATAATTGTGTATACATAAAAAGATGGTTACTTATAATCATCATCAGTAGTAAGATCATAAGGAGAACTTTTGAGTAATGAACAATTTATTTGTAGTCGGGGAAAAATTATGAAGTGTGCAATTATACAGCCAATTCAAAAGATCGTAAATTTGTCTAACAATCTCCCGTGTAGTAGGCCTAGATTTGCAAATACTGACGAGCAAACATTCAACAATATTGCACACTTATCTGTAAAAATAAAATGAAAAAAGTCTCAAGTGTAGTTTCCTTGTTTGCCTTTCTTGCGTTTTGTGGATTCAATAAAGTTCCTTGCACAAGGACAAGAAAAATCAGGGAATCATATTTTATCACAAATCAAGATGAAATTAGAGAAGAAATACAGGGTCTTGGCTTTGTTCATGAACCTGCTGCTGCGATGCAATGATATTTTATTTTGCAAGTACTTTTCAACCATGTATTAACGTTTGGTTATAACGGAAGTTTATATAGTTATTCCGAGAAAACGTTTACTTATAATGAGAAAACGTTAAGTCATAACGAGATAACGTTTGGTTATAGCGAAAAGTTTTTTTAGTTATAGCGAGAAAGCTTTTGGTCATAACGAATAGTTTGTTTGTTTTTTGTGTGTTTTTTTTGTGTGTGTTTTTGTTTTGTTTATTGTGGTGGTGGTGCGCTTCAGTGAAAAAAACGGTAGTATACTCCTGATAAAAACCGAAGGAGAACGTCTTCTGTAGTTCGAATTAAGTCGCAGTTGGCACATAAAGGGTAAATCTTACTTGACGTTACTTATCTAATTTACCCATGATGTATTTCCTCGTGCATGTTTAATTTTAGATTTGATCCCTTATAGATCTAAAGACACAAACATAATGGACAGTCTACCCATTTGCTGAGCACGTCACTCAGCTTTTAAATAATTAATACGAATCAATAGGTACTACATTAATAGTGCCGGTAGTACAGTGATATTGATCAGGACCCTTGGCCAGGATCAAGCACAACAAAGTATAGAATAGAGCTTGAATATATATATATATATATATATATATATATATATATATATATATATATATATATATATATATATATATATATGTATGTATATATATATATATATATATATATATATATATATATATATATATATATATATATATATATATATATATATATATATATATATATATATATATATATATATATATATATATATTCGAATATATTACAAGACTCCATTAAAGTATTAGCACGCGAATTTATCTGTATGTTTCGCACAATTCTTTGTAGAAACTTGGTTTTTTTAATTCGCTTGCTAATACATACCACGAGTACACCTAATGGACAGGTAGAAAGCCTATTGCTTTTTATAACGAAAAGTTTTTAAGGTATAAAGACAAACCTTTCGATGATAAGAAAAAGTTTTTTTTAGTTATAACAAAATTTCGGTTATAACGAAAAGTTTTTTTTTACTCAGGTATAACGAAAAGGCTTTAGGTTATAATGAGAAGTTTTATAGTTATAACGACAAATTACTTAGTTATAACAGGACCACATTTGATTTTAACCAAAAGTTGTTCAGTTATAACGAGAAAAAAATGGCTATAACAAAAAGTTTCTCAGGTTATCACGAGAAAAACCCTTGGTTATAACGTTTTATAGGTTTTTCAGTTGTAACGAAAAATGTTTTAGTCATAACGAGAAAACGTTTGCTTATGAGGAAACGTTTTTAGTAAAAACGAAAAACCTTTCGGTTTTAACGAGACGTGATTTTAGTTGAGACGAGAGACCTTCGGGTTATAACGAATTTTTTAGTGGCAGTAATACGTTTCCCTAAAAACAAACACCCCCCCCCCAAAAAAAAATCAAATACAAAAAAATAAAAAACGGAAAAAAAAACAAACAAACATCAATGAAAGAAACGAAAAAAAAACAACAACAACAAAAAAAAAAAAAAAAAAAAAAAAAAAAAAAAAAAAAAAAAAAAAACGCAAAGCAAATCAAAACCAAACACCCCCCCCCCCGCCCCGAAAAAAATACAAAGAAGAGAAATTTAATAATAAAAAATACAAAGCAAAACAGTAGAACTCTTTGTGTTAAATACCTAAATGAAATGCTCTTGAATGGGTAACCTGACTATAGGCCAGGGACTTGACAGTATGTTTCTGCTACCAAGAGAAAGATATATCGCGAGTTTTCTTAAATACCTGGCGCTCCACATCTGTTAAATGTTGGTTATAAAATTTTAAGTAAGGTTCCGTCACACAGATTTCAGAAAAGCTTGCATTAGTTAATAAAAAACGTGATTCGTTATATATAACAGGTAAATTTAGTGCAGAAATTATACGCATATATATATATATATATATATATATATATATATATATATATATATATATATATATATATATATATATATGTATAATATACAGAGATTGTTACAAAGTCTGGCTATAAATTTTAGAGAGAGATAGTAGAATTCTGTTTAGGCATTGTTGGCACAATGGTACATCTGAGATCACCAGGATATAAAGATAAAAAGAAAGAAGACCACAGACACTTGAAAACTGCCTGAGCTCTCCTTCTCTTCTCTGGCTAAATTGAGACGGGGCCAGAGTTGAACACCTCCATCCCAAAAAGATAAGTAGCGATCAAAAGTTGTAAAAATATGTGTTAAAATATTCTTTTTAAAAATGAACAGGAAGCTCACATCACAGACATGCTGTTGAATTTCATTTCACATTTTGGAACCAAAGGAATGTAAAGATTTAGGATAAGTGAGTTTATAATGAATGGAACGACGTTTTTTTTTTTTTTTTTTTTTTTTTTTGTGATTTTTATTTCCATAAATGGTTACATGCATGAATACATAAGCACAGACAAAAATTCCATCATTTGATATGTAATCAAAATATGTTTCGAGACCTTTTACATATAAAGGTTTCAGAACATCCTATTATTCTTCACAGAAAACTTGTTTTGTAAATATCTGATAATTGAAGTTGCACCATAACTACTTACCATAGATATTTCTATACAATTCTCATAATAATAAATATTTAATACATAAAAATGGCAGAGAAAAGGGCAGGAACTTGGGGAAGGCATGAGAGGAGTACTCACCCGGCCCACCCCTCACTACCTCTGACTCTCCGCAACGGCACGAAGCACAGGCCACCCGACTCCCACTGCCACCAGGAGCGGGTGGCTGTTGCGGGGAGTGCCAGGCCTTTCCTACCTTTCCTACACAGAGAGCCTTGAGTCCCCACAAAACCTACCCCTTCTCCAGTCTTAAATTATACTCTTATGCAATTTTACTTTTAATTTAAAATAACTGTGATAATTCATACACCAAAGTTTACATAGAAAAGTATGTCAGGTTATGTCAATGTTAAAGTTCATCCATTTTTTGTTATGTAAATTGATTTTTCCTTTCTTTACAGCAATGCTTTCTTCGGTTTCCTTAATTTGACCTATATATAAATTGAAACATTTGATATTTGGATTGACTTTTTTGTATTTACAATTGTAAATGTATTTTTCCCAAGTAAGAATACGAAGTTTAACATAGGTGATAATTCATACGAACCGAAGAACACTTCAGTAACTGAATAGTGATTAATTTGCACACTGCATGTATCTAGAAAGCACCTTCTGAACAATTGATTCCAAAAATCATGTGTTACTTGACAATGCCAAAATAAATGTTCTTTGTTTCAGTCAATTTCACAAAAGCAACATTTATCTGTATTTGATATTCTGCATTTAAATAATCTATCATTGGTGTATATACATCTGTGTAAAAATTTGAATTGAAATTCCCGTAACACTGTTGAAATAGTTACCTTATAAATAATTTCAAAATATTCGAGCCATTCATTTTCTTCCAAATTTATGTTCAGTTTTTGTTGCCACTTGTTTATTATTGATCTTTGTGTTTTAGTTACTGAATCAATCAGTGAGGAATATACTAATTTAGGAACCTTGTTTTCTTGAAGGATTTTTGTGAATCTATTCTTATAAGTTTGGTCATTCAAGGTTTCCAACTGACGTTCTGAAAATGCTTTCAATATATCCTTTTTCCATTTATTTGGAATTGCATTAATGACCCCATAATATTTAAGAAAATGTTCTTGCAAGTCATACTTTTCATTAAATTCATCCAAAGTATATGTTCTTCCTTGTGGGCCGATCAGGTCTTTAAGGAATCTAATGCCTTTTTCGTACCAACTTTTATAATAAATAACTGTACCTTCTATATTAATATGCGAGTTAAACCGAATAGTTTGATTTAACATCTCTCTAACTGTACATGGAGTATGAAAATTGAATTTGCACCAACTTTCAAACACTTGTTTCCAAAATAAATTTGTAACCTTACTAAAAAATACTTTCTGCATAACTTATATGTATGTTACAATTCCAAATAAAATCATCAGGACAAGGTAGGTATGGCTTTATAAATTCCTTCCATGAAGCTGGGGAGTCAGAGACTAATCTTTTTATCCATGCACACTTCATTGAGACGAATTGTGTCTCTATATGTGGAAAACCTAACCCACCTCTTGATGTTGGTGACATAACAAACTTTCGTTTTATTTTATCTTGTTTACCATCCCATAAATATTTAAAAAGAATAGTTTCCAAATCTTTTTTCAAGTTTTCACTTGGATTTGGTATAACTGAAATTAAGTACATGAGCTGTGACATAGCCAGAGATTTAACAATTAAAGTTTTTCCATACAGAGATATATTTCTTTTGTCCCAAGAGTTAAGGATATTCTTAATTTTTTTAATTTTCGGTATGTAATTCAATTCTTCCATCTTTTCGATTTTAGTAGAAATTTTTACACCCAGTATTACTACTGGATCATTTGTCCATTTTATATTTGTAAATCTTGCTACTTTAAAGTCTGTATCTTTTAATGATCCTAATCTTAGAATTTCTGTCTTGTCAATATTTATCTTCAAGCCTGATATAGTTTCAAAATCTTTAAAAGTTTTCATTAAAACTAATAGACAGTTTTCTGAACCTTCAATTGTAAGAGATGTGTCGTCTGCATATTGAGATATTTTGAACTCACGTTGCCCTATGTTTATTCCTACAATATCTGGATTTTTCCTAATATTAATTGCTAAGATCTCAGCACATAAGATAAACAAATATGGGGAAATTGGGCAGCCTTGATGGACACCGCATGTTAAATTAAAGGCTTCTGATGTCCATCCATTATTGATCACACACCTCTGAATATTGTTGTAAAACATTTGTATCCACCTAACAAGGGAAGGTCCAAAATTGAAATAGTTGAGGCATCTTAAAATAAATTTCCACTCTAATTTATCAAACGCTTTTTCAAAATCTACAAGTACTAAAACTGCAGGATTTCTGTTCTCATTTGTATAAGTTATGAGACTTAGAATTCTGTTAATGTTTTCACCTATGTACCGGTCCTCAAGATATGCAGTTTGGTCTTCATGTATTAATGTTGGTAAGACTTTTTTAATTCTAAATGCAATACATTTTGTGGCTAACTTATAGTCTTGATTCAGCAAAGAAATTGGTCTCCAGTTTTTTAACTCTAATATATTTTTGTCTTTTTTTGGAAGTAGGGAAATGATACCATGTCGTTGGGTTCTAGATAACATGCCGGTTTGGTAAGCTAAATTTAATGCCTTTACTAATTTTGTTTTGATATCAGACCAGAAAAAAATTATAAAATTCAGCCGGAAATCCATCCGACCCAGGTGATTTTCCATTTTGACAACTCTTTAATATATCAAGTAACTCTTGCTCTGTTATCTGACCTTCACACAGATCTTTTTCTCCTTCTGTTAGTTTTGGAATATTTTCATCATGTGCAAAAAAACTTCTGTATGTTGCATCATCTTCCATTACCTCATAAGTTTTGTTACTTGTATATAGATCTTGGTAACAATATTTTTCCTCTTTAAGTATTTCTGAAGCGTCGGTTATAATTTTGTTCCTTATTTGAAGTTTATTGATTATTTTGTTATTATAGTTTCTCTTCTCCAAATTAAAGAAATATTTCGTCGGCTTTTCACCTTCTTCATACCACCTATTTTTTGATCTGATCATTGCTCCTTGTACCACGTACTTCATTTCAGCTTCTAAAAGTGTTTTTACTTCTTCTATTTGTTCTTCTGCTTCTTGTGAGCCATTTGCTTCGAATTCATCCTCCAGGTATTTTAGTTTAACTTCCAAATCTTCAATTCTCCTTTTCCTTTCCTTTTTTTTCCGACTTGAATACTGAATTGTTTTTGCTCTTATCTCCATTTTCAACATTTCCCATAACATTATGTCATCTTCACTATTATAAAAATTATTTACCTCTGTTATACATTCTTTAATACTATTTACATATTCAGTATCTTTTAACAGGGAACAGTTGAACTTCCAAAATCCTGGACCTTGTTTACTTTCATTTAACTGTAAAGATAATTTAATTGCTGAGTGATCAGATTTATAACCAGGGAGGATATCAGTTTCTGAAACTAATCCGCATAGGCCAAATGAGATGAGAAAAAAGTCTAATCGACAGTGTATGGGAGTGGGGTTTTTCCTTCTCCAGGTGTATCTTTCTGTTGTTGGATTCTGTTGTCTCCAAATATCAATTAAATCTGATTCTTCCATCCAAGTTTTCACTAAATCTTGCACTTTAACATGAGTTGTAGGGTTGCCCCCTTTTTTATCTTTTGCAATGTCTATAACGAAATTTTGGTCTCCACCTATAATCCTATGATCATTTGGCAGGTTTTCAATTTTTCCAATTAAAGTTTCATAAAACTCCGGACTGTCCGTATTACAACCATATACATTGGCTAGTGTAACCCGTTTTTTGTTTAAGGTTATATCTAATATAATAAATCTACCATCTTCATCTTTAATGATCTCATGTATTTCATGCTTAAAGTCGTTTTTAAATAAAATTCCTACACCTCGTGCCTCATTTGTGCCATGGCTAAAAATGACCTTATATCCCCATTCTGCATACCATAACTTTTCAATATCATTTGTGCTGTGTGTCTCTTGTAGAAAAAAAATTGAACAGTTTTTTCGCCGCAACCACATGAAAATTTCTTTCCTTTTCTGAGAGTCTCTAAGACCTCTTACATTAAAAGATAAAATTCCTAAATTATCCATTTGCGTCTGGAAAAAATATACCTCTATACTCTTTTGCATGTACCAATATGGATTTTTCTACAATTGAAATTACAAACAGAAAACAGGATACAAGACAAAGAAACAAAAAATTGGCCATTCCTTGGCTTTCTTATGGAACGACGTTTGGAAACCTGGTGTTATGGGAATGTACAGCACAGGCTAATGTAAACTGATTCTCTAAATATTGTGGTGTCTGTTTGTTTTGTTTTTCCAAATAATAATACAATAATAATACTTTCAAAATGATAATACATAATATATTATAGAATCTTTGTTTCATACTGATCCATTTTAAAGTGTTCAACATATTCGTGACGTGAGTCCTGGGATGACATTGTAGGATAGTTTTTATGGCTCTATTTTGAATCCGTTGCAACTTGGTGAAGTCTGTAGAGCACTCCAGGGCTCCAAAACAGTACTGCAGTAGTCTATGTGGGGAACGATTAAGGTATCATACTAAGTGATGCGACCATTGAGAGGAATGAACTTGGCTGCTCTGGTAAAGATACCAAGAGCTCGTTTAAACTTATTATAAACTTGATCAAATTGCTCAGAGAAAGTTAGATGTGGGTCGAGAGTGACACCTAGTTATTTAAAGGAATTTACATGCTTGATTTTCTCATTGTCTAGAGTAAAGGTTCACATCCCAACGCGAAGACTTAGCTATTTTGCTAATAAGCACACTGCAGGTTTTTTTCCGATGTGGAGACTGAGCTTTTTAGTTTTCAACCAGTTTGCAACACAGGGCAAATCGTGGTTCAAAAGTTGAGATACAATGTTGATATCTGAGGCGGCAAAAAGCAATGTATCATCAGCATATAAACTCACTGAGGAGTGGCCAAAACTAGCAGATATGTTGATATGAAAAATAATGGGTAGTGGTCCAATAGTTGCAAAATGCTTTGCAACGGTCGAGGGATGCAATACAAACAGATTCTTTGTTCCCAATTTCACTATAAACAGAGTCAGTGAAATCGTGAAGGGAAGTCTGAGAGGAGTGCTGGGGTCTCAACCCTGACTGTTCAAATGCTAATAAGTTATGCCCACACAGCAAGTTATAAATTTGGTAATGTACATTCCATTCCAATAATTTCAAAATCATAGGTAAGATTACAATGGGGAGATAGGTACCGGGCCCAGTCCTTGGGGCTTGTTATGAATAGGTGTGATCCGAGTCATTTTCCATATATCAGGAAAAGAACCAGTAGGCAATGATTTACTGAAAATATATGCGAGACTGTTGGAGATGGCCAGTGATGCCATCTTCAACAGTCTTGCCCGAATTTTATCAAGACTGGTGGTATTGTCCGTGGGTAATTCGCCATGCCGTTTGGTTACATCATTTAAGAGGCTGGTAAAAACATAAATTTAGCAGAGAAATGTTGTAAAAACCTGTGTTAGTAATCAACTGCAGAAATTGAGGGGTGAATTAATCTGGTCGGATAATTTAGAACCGAGTGCGATACATAAATCATTCAAACTATTTGCTATGTGCTGAAAATTTGAAACAAGGGAGTCATTTATATGAAGGGAGGTTACGGAATTCTGGGAGCACTTGGGTAAGAGGCTTCTAAGTAGTTTCCACGTTTCTCTGCTTTTTCCACAATTTTCATTGATGCAATCAGTATGATACTTGGTCATGGCTTGCCAAACAAAAATTATGACACAGTTTTTCATTTTTTTTTTTTTTTTTTGTAGTCAGTAATACGCATTGCCCCAGATAACGGCTTGGTCATGCAGCAGATCTCTTAAGTCCTTCATGGTTCTTTTTTTTTTTCACTATACTAGGGAATTTTGAATTATGAGGCTCTAAAATTACGAACGGGAGCGTGATTATTTACTAATATGCATACCTACACTGCACCGGCCCTGATGGCGGTTCCGTCTATGCAGTGTCCCCAATGTCCTGGGTATGCAGTGAAATAGAGTCTTCGTTTTTTGCAGGCTTTCAAAGTGAGGAGAATGTATCATCATAGGGTTTGTTTTACATTTCGGGCGTAGTATGTCTATTGTTGCAGTGCTTGTTTCGACTTCCTTCTGTTTGCGTAGGTGGTGTAGCTCTAACTGTTTATCTTATAATTGCTGGGACTAAATATAATAGCCCAGTTTGCTTCTACTTCAGTTATATACTTGCAGGTCGTCTAACTATGGGCCGACAAAGGGCCGAATTGATTAGAGTAACTTTCCCTAGTAACTTGTTTCGGCGTTATGGGCGCGTTTTGGAGTTTCAGGACGGTCCCGGCTTTACACAGCGTTTGCCAGCGTGAGACGGCGTTTGCCGGGGTTACATACGCTGGGAAACGCCGACTAACGCTGGGAAACGCCAAAATCCAGTTAAGCCTTTTGGGGCTCGGCCTTAGCCAGCGTTGGTTGGCTTTTACCAGCGTTTGACACCCTTTAAACTCCGGCAAACGCTGACTAACCCCGGCTACCGATGGCAAACGCTCTGTAGTCCTCTCAACTACAAACTCAATTAGATACATGTAAAATTTGAATCCAGTTGAACTGGGATGAGAATGATCCATGAAAATTTGTGTCTTGTACTTGTACTAATCATTAATATACTTTTTTATACTTATAGGCAATACAACATAATTATCTTTAATATTATGATGATGATTTATTCATTGAGGTGTGTGTGTGGTGAATGATTTTGCTCATGATCACTGATATATATATATATGTATGTATATATATATATATATATATATATATATATATATATATATATATATATATATATATATATATATATATATATATATATATATATATATATATATATATATATTGGTCACCTCAATCGTGGTTGCTAAGCAAAGACAAACAAACTACCCTGTTTTCAATTTTTATTCGAACATAGCACAGCAATTGTTTATTGTATGTACAGCACAAGTCAGCAATTCATAGCTTTTTGCTAGCATAGATGTAAATCCCTGTGAATATACTAAACTTTTATGCAGGAGATTCTGCTAAATTTGGAAAAAAATTTGCTCTTAAATCAAAACAATTACGGTGAAAAAGTAGGAGAATCCCACCTCAACGGGGAGACATGACATCTATGCTAGCACAAAGCTATACATTGCTGATTTGTGTTGTAATTCATCACCACCCACAAAAAAAAAAAAAAAAAAAAAAAAAAAAAAAAACTTACCCTTTACGCGGCCCAATATGGAATGTAGACTGAGGAATATGGACACTGGGATTACCCATAACATAATTCGGGCCGGCTGCAACGGGTCCTCTATAAACATATTTAGTTCAACATCTTTAGGATAGATACGTGTCCAAACAATTCAACTTTATCGATGTGGGAATTTACGCAATAGGAGAACATTGCACCCACAGTTCTTTGCAACAGTAACGTTATTTTTAAGTGCACTCTTTCTGTGTCATCATGTGCTAACAAAGCCAGTTTACAGACACCTCACACATTATCGGCATTGATTGAGTTATCATCTTCATTTTTATCCAACTGAAATTTGCATTGACTTGATTTTCTAACAAATCCTGGTAACATTTCAGCTGATTTAAAACATTCCAGAATAGAAGAATGTGTTATGGACGCTGAAGGTACAACGTGAGAAGTTTGATGAAAATCTGGCGTTTCGACTGATAGCCCGTTAACATCTATCATGATCAACATACTCTTCTCCAAATGATTTTCATTGTTCAGATTGCAAGTTCACACATGCCTGTGCTCTTTTATGTGGAGGAGAAACTACCTTTGGTGAGCGTGCATCTCGGACCTGGTCCCAGGTACAACGGGTATTACTTCCCCCTCCTCTTTCACTTCGTACTAATCAGACTATTTTGAAGGGAGCTCTCTTGTTATGAATAACGTAATTTGAGCCAGGATTTTAATTAGAAAGGCAAAGAAAAACACACCACGCCCATGTATAAAGTTCGAAAAAGACGCAATGAAGATAGTTATGTGATACCGTAGGAATTCGATTAAAGCAAACTATCAATTTAAGAAATTAATTTGATTGGCTCTTGTCTTACTGTGCACATAGAAGCAAATAATTTTTGACACGTCGCAATGCAGATCAGTTTGAAATCGAACTTATAGGTTGTCAGGCATATATTTATATATATATATATATATATATATATATATATATATATATATATATATATATATATATATATATATATATATATATATATATATATATATATATATATATATATATATATATATATAAATATATATATATATATATATATATATATATATATATATATATATATATATATATATATATATATATATTTATTCATTTATTTATTTATCTATTATTGTTTTCCCTCTATGTAAAGGTTGGTGTGTATTCATGCAAGTCCTTTCTCGAGGAAAGTCTAAATCAGAATTTATACATTTTTTCTATGTATTGGTGCACATGTGTGCCAGTTCATATCAGTTCACTGAATCGTGCCATTATCAATAAGAATTTAATCATTTACTTTTATCAATTTGTTTGCTTGTATCTATTTTATTTAATTTTAACATTCTCATATTCTTGACATTGAAAAAGCGTTGTGTCTACCTAATGCAAGGTAAAGACAAATTGACAGCATCACAAAAACTCCGTTAACGTTCAACTGTGAATATACCTTCTGATCTCCCGCCGATGACCCATGGGTAAGTGTATTTGGCTGTTGCAGGTTTTATTTTTCTAATGTTTGGCACGAAGCCTAAAAACAGTGTTTAAACAAGCTGTATTTGGAGACGAAGACAATTATCAGATTAGTTGTGGGGCGTAGAAATATAACATTATGTTTTCTTTCTTTCTTTCTTTCTTTCTTTCTTTCTTTCTTTCTTTCTTTCTTTCTTTCTTTCTTTCTTTCTTTCTTCCTTTTTTCTTTCTTTCTTTCTTTCTTTCCCTTCTTTCCCTCTTTTTTTTTCTTTCTTTGTTTCTTTCTCAGGGTGAAAGGGTGACAGACACATAAATTATTACAAATAACTGGGGTGATGCTCCTAACATAAAAAAAAAACACTAGACATATGGAATTAGGATGTACTACAAATTGTTTTATCATCTCTTCTTTATTTTTAGGGAATTCAGAATAATTACAAATTTCACATTCGACAGTCATTGAGGTATATTTTATTCGCAGAGGACGAACATTTGGGGAAGCTGATTTTGTTAAAAACACACCTAAACTAAAAAAGAAGATTTGATTCATCAAGAAATCGTATATGATGGTCATGATAATTAACATGAGTTTTTCTGGACCAATTTCATGCTTGATAAGGAACTTTAACCATATTTTTACATTCTTCTATGGTCATGTGCCATTTGTTGGTCAATATTTTAATTTGATTTCTGATCACAAAAATTTGAGTCTTCGTATGCCTAAGCTTTCTAACTGCACTCTTCATGTGCACCTGAAAGATAATACTTACGTGTAACCACCCGAATACAAAGCGTTTCGTTTTTTAGTTCACCGGTGTTTTGATCAGGTACCGTCACGATACATTTTAAAAGACCATCATACACGTTGCTGATGAGTATGTGCCGCGCCACCTTCTCCACTTGTACCCCTCTGCTCTGGTATTTTTGTGAAAATGGCTCCATAACATTGCTGCCCTTTTCATGGATCCATGTCACTTTTGGACATGGTTTTGAACCTCCCACGTCACATGTAAAAGTTCGATCCCCATACCCTCTGACAATGGGTACAGCTTGGTCATCTTTACAGTTTGACGTCGTCTGTGCAACTCTTGACGCATCTGTAATGACAGGCTGACTATCAGGTGGAGCTGTAACAAAGTGAGATTGATCAAACTTATGTATTCACTATGGTGGCTCATTGGTGCAATTCTAATGCTTTTATATCTCTTAATTACGAGAAAGCTAACTCGTACTAATGACATTATTATTTCCTAATTACAAGGCATTATCTGTATCTCGTAATAACGAGATACTACCTCGAACTTACGAGTTATCATCTCGTAATTACGAATTAGTTATCTCGTAATTATGAGATCGCTATCTCTTAATTACGACCTAAGCAAAGATGTAGAAATCTTCTAACTGGAAATAAGAAAATGCAGATACATATATACTACTGGGGAAAAGGATGGCCGCCCCGTTGGTGAATACATTTGTATTATGGTTGCGCTTTAAGGATGTGTGTGTGTGGAGGTTGTTTATTTTATTGTACCACTGCTTTTCACATCTCTTTTGGCAGGAAACGGTTGTCCTTAAGAGGACCTTTAAGTTGTTGTTGTTGTTGTTGGAAGGAAGCATGCGTCAAAGCGGATGTGACCATTACGCTTCTATAAGCAATCCTGTATACGCCTTGGCATGCTGCTGGTAAGCGGCCAGCATCCAGCATCCGAAAGAATCTGCCTCTGTCAAATTGACAGCTGTGAGTGACCTGCAAGCCCTGGTATTGTAGATTAATATGGATCCTGATAGTGCCATCCTTCCCCCTCCCCCCACCCCCACCAAAAGAAGCCCATAGGCACCCAAATAGCAGACTCACTGTTCGCACCTCTCTAGCTGCTGTCTTGTTTTCATTTTATGTGTGCATGGCTGCTCAGTCATACCCTAAGGTAGCCTGTTGATGTTGCAAAATATTCCACGTGACACCCACCTGTTACATTTGAAGTATATTTAGAGAGGCCCATGTTTAGCAAATGAGGGTGGCATCTTTTCTTCCCAGCAGTATAACACGCACTTGGTTCCACTTAATGCTTTCACAGATTTTTATTCTCCAGTCAGGAGGGTTCTACATCCTTGCCCAAGTCGTCATTAAGAAACAATTGTCTCGTAATTACGAAATAATCACAAGTTCCTATCTCGTAGAAGTAATTCGTAATTTCGAGACAGTATCTCGTAATTATGGGATATCATCTAGTAATTATGAGATGAAAAATAATATTAGGTTGACACCGACCACCATATAATTGACAGTAGGTTCTCACAGCGCATACCAAAAGCTCAGCTGACTTGCTTGTCTGAAAAGGAGGCTCAGTCATTTGGCCTCCGGCGTCCATCCGTTGTCCTTTTGTTGTTCCAAAACCGTTCTTCTCCAGAACCGCCATTCAGATTAAGCTGAATTTTGGTGAATATGTTCTTCATGAAAGGGTGGATTTATTCTTTTTTATTGAATACTATTTGAACTATTGATTCAATAGGATTCAATGGAACCATTTTAACGGTCATTATTATTAATAATAATAATGGAAACCATCTCAATGGCTATTATCATAACCATCAAAATGGTTCCCATTGAATATGCTGTTCCTCGTGAAGGGGTAAATTTCTCTTTTATTGATTAATATTTGAGCTATTGATTCAATGGGAACCATTTAAATGATTTTTTCTTCGGGTAAAAATATACTTTAGGTAAATGTTTTCTATTGACACAGGGGACTTGCAGCCTCTGTCATTGAGACAAGGGACTTGCAGCCTCTGTCATCGCCGCTGACATAATCTTGCATAATCTTGGTAACCCAAAGAAGTCCCATTAGCCTTTAAACAGTTAAGTGGTCACTGCGTGTGAAGAGCCAGCAAAGAATCTCTTTGGATCGGCCTGGAGTTGAACAAAGCGAGGACTGTAACCACCTGGCCCCGGCGGGTCTGCGTTAACCAGAAAGTTTGGGTCAGCTGTGCATGGGCTGTTCAAGCAGCGCTCCAGTTCTTTTTTGGGAAAACCGTACACATCGTCTCACTGACCACTTCAATTTGAAATTGCAGACAGTTGCACCTAGTTACGCTCAGACCAGGGTGGTACTTGATTGTCACAATCAGCTGTTCATACACCTTTTCGATTTAAATCACAAAATAATCAATATGGGTATATATATAAGGGTACACATTGGCACGGACTGTACAGTTACATAAGTGTAAGAATACAGATGCAAACACACACGCGCACGCACACACACACATACACACATATATATTCTATGAGGGTAAATTATCATTTTGTGACTAGACCTTTCAAACATCCACTTTTTCACCAAAAAAATGACAACACCTTTATTAGGGATTTATTTTTTCCGAAATAGTAAAAAATGCGGTCCCAAATGGGCATGAAAAGTGCTCCAGGAAGAAAATTTTGACACCAGTTGGGGATATTTTCCAGAATTTTGGGTCATAAAAGAGGAAAGAATTCGGCCTTTTTTTTGGGGGGGGGGGCAATTATGGCGAAATACTGGACCTGTGTTTTGGAAATTTCGCAATAATAATTTTCAGTCTACCTAAATGGCAATGCGCCTGAATATACTCAATCAGTTAACCACTTGGGCATAATGCTAACTTTTAATCTCAATGAGAGAGTCGAATTCGGTCAAAAAAGAGGAACTTTTATCGGCCGGTGTAACCATATTTTAAACAAGTATAGAGCATTATCTAGAGAAACTCAAGCAAAATTACTTCAATCTTATTGTTGTCACCTTTGTGGCTGTGAGACCTGGTCTTTTGATGCAGCTCATATCCAAAACCTATTCACTTCTTTTAATATTGCCATTAGGGGGGTTTGGGATTTACCCAGAACCTCTCACAGAAATCGTCTTCCCGGCCTAGCTGGGTCACAGCATATATCTGTCTGTATATTCAGACGCTTTTTTATCATTATACAGTAAAATGATGCAATATCGTAACGAGTTGGTGAACATTATGAATGCACAGTCAGCTGTCAATTCAAGAGGTCACATTTAATTTAATAAAAATATGCAACATATCAGTGTGAAATGTAACGCAAACATCGACCTGCTTTTATCTGGTAATGTCTCCACAAACAGCACTTTCAGTGATGACAACATTTCGACAGTAGAACATCTGAAAGAGTTGAGATCTGCAATCGAGGGCACTTGTGTCATCTCAGGCTTCTCCACAGATGAACTCAAATGCAAGTACGATTATATATCGACGTCCTGATTTAAACCACTTCTGTACATAATATCAGCCTTCAACTTGTATTTATTTTATATATTTTTATAGCCTATCGTACCAATATATGTTATTGTGTACGAATAAAATTATATATATATATATATATATATATATATATATATATATATATATATATATATATATATATATATATATATATATATATATATATGTATATATGTATGTATGTATGTATGTATGTATGTATGTATGTATGTATAACTGGAGATAAAGATATCCCAAAGCAACAAAATTTCGTTGTTACAAAGTCTGGCATTGTAGCTGAATTCAAAATAGTTAACGCCAAAAATCCCGGGGAAGTGACGTAGGCTATTCACTACATTTCGCTAAGCTACGCTGCCGAATTGTCAAAACAATTACATCACTCTTTCGACTCGGAGGTCCCGATGAAGAAAAAAAATTTCGCAGATACCTCCGCTAAACAAAAAGAAGCAATCAGAATTAGTGCCTGAATGTTTGACATGTGGTCGCCTTTACAAAGCTGGTGAAGGTGATGCTAAAGGGGAGCAGTTGTTCCAAGCCCCGAATGCTTCAAAGGACCCAAATCACGGTTGATAAGTTCACCTTCAACACAAAAGTTGTGTGTGACGATCATTTCATTAAGGGTGATTTCGAAGATGAATGAATGAATGAATAAAAGAATGAACGAATGAATAAATGAATGAATATATGAACGAATGACCTTTATTGCAACTGCACCATTTCATACATATCGATGGTATTTTGTCGATGGATCTAAAACAAAAACAGTGCAATCACATTCTACATCATAAAGATCCCCCATCCAAACCAGTTGTTTCCCAAATTCCGAATACTTTCACGTCATCACATTTCATTAACTTAATTAATTCATCTTCCAGAGATAAATATTCAAAATCAGCTAGAAATTGTGACACGTTATCAATTAGATGTTCCCTGGTTTCACAGACATTTTGACAAATTAAATGTTATTAAATTCGTCTTCTAAATTAAACGATGGCAATCAGAACCGTTTTACGGGACTACCAGAGCGGATACTTCTTGAAAAAGGCCGTATCTAATCTGTTTGTCCACAGATGGCCAACACTCGTAACTGACCGAGTTGGTACTCGGAGAGAAGCCTCCCGTAACGGGGAAGTGCATTGTTTTTAAATGGTAAGTTCCGATTCGGAATATTCCCGCTCCCACCTAATGCCATCATAACCTAGTGTCTCATTTTCTCCATTCCTTCCAACCCTTTCAATAATCCAAGCGTACTAAAGGATCAATAGATCGTTGTGACAACATCAGTACATCTGAACTAGGGGGGGGGGGGGGGTGGTAGTGGAGATACACCGCCATGATGACCACCAATGTTCCACCACATAACCAGTTTCGGCCTGCAGCTTGATACATCATGGCCGGATACTTTTTCTCAAAAGTTGCAAAAGTCAATTTATCAGACCATTGGGTGGAAACCAACCCCGCGAATAGATATGCCTTTGCAGGCAAGGACATAAGAAAATCGATTGTGGTTTTGTGTTGAAACCGACCCCGCGAATAGATATGCTTTTGTAGGCAGGGACATAAGAAAATCGATTGTGGTTTTGTGTTGACAAAGAGTGCTTAAAAATAGGTTTTCTTTTTCGCGGAATAACATGATGTATTTGCAGGGTCGAGAAGGCCTTCATTATGTCTGTGTGTCAACACAGACATATTGTTTTTCTATGAATTCTTTCTTTTTTCTTTATTTCTTCTTTCTTTCTTTTCAAAATTATGCAAATGAGGGCTAATTAAAGTTTTCAATCTTCAATATCTTATATACTATAGTAGATGTGGTTCCTAGTGAATAGGAGTTCGAGCAAAGCAAGGTAAAGGTCATCTCAAATGTCAAGGTCAAACGTCAGTTTTTAGCCAAAATGTCATTTTGAGGTCAAGGTTCTCTTCAGGTAGAGGCCATGAAAGTTCATTCCAAGGTCAAAGGCCACTTTCGATGGTGGCTTTCTTCTGGCCATAACTAGGTCAATTTTTATCCAATTTTGACCGTGTTCTGCTAAAATTGTAGTTATTGTAATTCTGCACATTTTTGAAAGTTACATGTCACCTTATGGTCCAAGGTCAAGTTCATTTGGACCTTTGAAATTTTCTTCCAGTCATAACTTAGCCAATTTTCATCCAATTCTAATCATGTTGGACTCAAATTGTAAGTATTGCAACACTGCACATTTCTATGAGAATATGTAACCTCAAAAGGGCAAAGGTCTAATACCACCTACTTTATGCTTGACACGTTAACTATAACTGAAGCTGAAGTTTTAGATACACTTGTCAACTTAGACCCATCAAAAGCATCAGGTCCAGATGGCATAAGTGCAAAAATTATTCCACTACTAAGATTTATTTTTTGTAATATCATAAGAAAAAAAAAACGAATTCCTGGCTGTCTGAAAAATAGCAAATGTTTTTCCGTGAAAGAGGTTCTTAAAATGAGTGTATTAATTACCGGTTTTCTCATAACATTACTTACTTGCACCGGGAAAAAGGTTGAGACAGCAGCGTTCAAAGATGCATTTATTGTTTTTCATGATAACTTCGTTATATCTTGTCATAAATTTGACTTTTTACCTAGTGACTCAACCGTCAACATTTCATGACCATTTTAGTCTTGCTATTGTTTCTTTCAAGGGATATTGAATTGTATTTCTGGAACAAGGCATCCGTTACTGTTTGGCATTCTGGTTTAATGTATAGATTAGGAATGAGTGGCATAGATGGAAATTAGGTTGGTTGTCTTTCAGATTATTTTAGTAACCGCTATGAACGAGTTGTCAAAAGGTGCCTTCTTCTAGTTGGGGTAGGATTCGGACAGGTGTACCGCAAGGAATGTACTGGGGCCACTTATATGTTGAACATATATGTCAATGATATTGCAGATCTGGTTATGTGTGAAATTAAACTATTTGTGAGCGATGTTTGTCTCAATTTAGATATTGATAACCCAGTCGATGCGGCCGAATCAGTCAATTCATATATTTTTATGGACCCTTGTGATGTGGGAAGTCATGTATTTTAGGAGAATAATAAGCAGCTCTGTTCAAGCAGGGACAAGGGGGATGATAAATCACAATTGGTTGTTTAAACATATTTTATTGTCCCAGTTTATAATAAAATATGTTAAAACCAATAGCGCCATATGACCCTTTTGTCTGTGCGTTCAACAGACCAAATTATAATACTACGTAAATTAATGACTTCCCACATCACAAGGCTGACGCTGACCTATACGGCAAATCATTTTTTTTCCTTCCACAGCCAGACTGTGGAATGAACTACCTTCAGATTAGGGATTCTCCTTCAATTTCAGTTTCCCGATCTAAAATATTTCAGCTTGTAGTGCGACCCGTAAAATTAGCCAACTTGTACCATTTTGTAACCAATTTACAGCTGTTCAACATACATACCATTTTGGAGCTAGTTAACTGAGTTTTCACCTGCTGTATTATTACAAAAGAAAAAACAAGATATCTTTACAGTTCATATTAAATATTATAAACACTGCTGCCTTAACTATCGAATGAACAAAAAGACAACCCAAGTTTGAACTGAATCTTGCACATGGTTTTGATGACGACAACCGAATTGTAAATTACATTTGCAATCTATAATTTTTACATACAATATTATTAACAGTGAATTCATAAAAAGGTGAGCACTTAAATTGAAACAAGGTTCAAAGTCAAAGATCTCCAATAACGCCACCCAGTGAACATCTTTGTTTGATGATTCCACAAGACTCATTTCACCAAGTTTTAAGAGAGTTTGAGTGTTGGTTTTGGATAAGTGAAACACGGTTAAACACACAAAATATCATTTAACAATATTTCAGCACTCCCACTTGAACAATTCTGATAAAATCCTAACTAATGCACATCCTCAAAACGTTTTATGGGAATGTGGCCGACCGTTTTAGGAAAAATACGAATTATCTTTGCAATCATCAATGACTTATACAGTAAACAAAAGAAGTGTCTGCATCAGACTAAGTCTGTGCATCAGCACCTGAATAACCCCCCCCCCCCCCCGAAAACAAATACAAAAGAACGTCACCAAGTTCATAGCAAATAAATTTTATCAAAGTTTTCGATAAGGCGCATCTTCAAATTTTACATAAAATGAGTAAGGGTTTTGGATTAAAAGTTGAAGGTAGTGAGTGCACATAAAATTAAAAACAATGGAATAAAGCGGCGCTACTTTTGGAACTTTTTAAGATTGAGGGGGCCCCGCAATCGTCACCATGGAATTCAAGGAACAACTGGTGGGTTTTAACTGACCTTATTTATATGGAAACACCCAATAAGTTTGAAACAGTTTTAGTCATTTGACATCTAACACACATATAAAGGAATTAAGAAACTTGAACCATGTGTGACTTGTAATTTGTTGCACCTATTATACAAAGAGAGAGTTCGTGTAAGACACTGAACGTACACATAAACACACAGACTAGTACCCAGAAAAACATTCACACATTCACAAACCTTAACCCAAAAAGAACAGCAAAGAGATACAAGAGGTATCGTAACATCAACATTCATCTCCCAACAGCAGTGTGAAGAAACAAACGCCACTTCTGACCCGAGACAGGCAGTCACCCAAAGAAGCTCATTACCAGTGGTTTCTTCTTGTAAACTGAGTCACTGTCTGGATGCAAACCCAGACGTCACTCTTGTCTTTCTTCCCTTCTTTCTTTCCCTTCTTGTTGTTCCTGTTGATAGTTGGTGTAAATCGTAGAATGGCACAGCGGTTTTAACCATGCAGGAAGAAATCTAGTTTTCTTCCTGCCTGTTTTAAATCCTGCTGAGATCAGTAACACTGAGATATTACTGGTATCGGTTTTAAATACTGTTTGTTAGTTTTGTGTTCACAGAGGCAATCCCACGGTGTCTCTCCCTGAATGTTGTATGTTGCAGTTAGAGGAGAAGTAAAAACAGGCATGTAGTCTTCAAAGGCTTGACTCACACAAAGTTTTTATAATTATCATGGGGGCATAAAACTGACCTTTTCTGCCCTAAGAATGTATTAAGCAATGGTTGGAGTGAAATCAATATTAAGTAAGAAGATTGAATTCCATTGGGGGAAATTTAATAAACGGCACCTCTGATTATTTTGGTGTTTATATTTTCAAGACTGCTTTGACAATGTGAAATCATTTCCATCACGTTGGTCTGCCTCATATGAAAGGTGATGTAGAATCTATGTTGGTCCGGATGAGTTTTAGTCTTGAACAATCCTATATTATTATTTTTTTTTTCGTTTATACTTGTTGGTCACTCTGATCCCCTAAGCAAAGACTCTACAGCTAGTGGGTCTATAGGCAAATGAAGTCAGTTTGGTCTTTGTTACGCCCTGTATAGTATAACCTGCTCTACATGGCACCCAGACACAATGAAGACTATCCAGTTATCCACAGCCATATACATGATTTCCTTTTCTTCTTAAATTTTAATATGCTTGTCTTTGTCGGGGATATATCCACACTGGGTAATTTGTGGCGGTCCCAAGAGTGGTCACTATTCCCATATTACTATGCTGCATAACCCTAGCCTCACACATTATGATGTGATAGCAAGATTTTCACGCTGAATCTCAATAAAAGATACCTATCAAGGCAGGTTTCCTGTGGACCAGACGCAAACTTTGTGTTGTCTACTCCACAAGTGTCATAGAGATAACACGGGACTTTGGTCTGTTTGGTTCGAAGTCTGCTTTTGAGGCAACAAGGCAGGCACAACCAATAAAAACATGCTATAGACATGAATACTTTTCCCACATTTCATTCCTTTGAAAACTCCATATGCCGTCTGCATACACTTACGTTGCTCATGACTATGCAATCAAGTCAAGGATGAACTAACAGTAAAAGCAGGGAGGTGAATACTGTAATTTACCTCCCTGGTGAGAGGAAAAAGAAAACAAAGGAACTTGCAGATATTAAGTTCAAATAGGTCATGATATATGTGATGCTGTATGCATGAAATAATGTGTATCACATATTTGCGCACAAGTTGGCAGCTATGCTGGACGTTCAAGTGTCTGTAGTTTCCTTGGTGGGTTGATAATAATGGACTGATCTTAAGGAGGATCCCAGCAGGGAAATGACAATAACCCAGAATGCAGACAAGTGACATGATTACATCTTAATGTGTGAGGCCAGAGTTGTGTAGTATATTCATATTAGTATACATGTAGATAACACTCTTGGTACCACCAAAAAGTACCCAGTGTGGATAGGTGGGAAGCGGACAAATATACATGCCTGCCTGGGTACTTTAATCTTTTCATGTATTTGGGTGAATGTTTCCCTTATTGCAGGCGGAAGAGGGCCTGGCATGTCCCAAGCAGGCAACCATCTGGGATTGATATTGTGGTGCTATTAAGTGGGTAATTGCATGTTAAGTTGTGCCGTTTCATCACCTACACTTCCAGGTTGCTAGTTAAGAAGTTGGATTCCCAAAATGCAGAAGGTAGTCATGTACAAAGCCAAGTAACAGTTTGTGAAACTCCATACATATTAAGTCTACCGGGGGGGGGGGGGGGGGGGGGGGCTGCGAAGCAGACTCCATTTTCAATGTTCCTATTTTTATGTACATCTTTGCTGGAGGTAAAATGCTTTTTGTCTCAAATTTTTGTTTTTATTTTTGTTATTTTGACTAAAATAAAATTAATTTGTTTCCTCCCTTCACCCCAGTAGATGAGCTCTCATGATCAATGACCATTTCTTGACTTACCAAAGATCACATGTAGGGACCAAATCTCTAAGTACATTTTGTTGTGTTAGTATGTAAAGCTGCCGCCAAAAAGACCAGTTTGTGTTTTCTCTACACCACTTCTGAAGTACAGATAATACAGAACTTGACGGTTTGCTTTGGAGCCGTAAATGGATGCTCAAGCTGCAAATATATTTAATTTTGCATGGTATTAACTTTCGCAAAATCTGCCAATATATTTAAGATGCAAAAGACTTCGTGAAATTAAGTAGCCCCCTATGTACCTACATACTGTGCTACATATACTATTCAAACCATGTGATTCATCAATGGAGACCTGGAGCTTACATTTGATACATTAAGCCGGTTGAATGATTGACACACCAAGTTTCACATGATTCTTTGATGCAGTATAGGCCGCCGATCATTCCACCTTGAAATTGAATAAGTGAAGGCATATTCAAGTTTCGTAAGCAGTGTCATTGTCCCAGAAGCCTGTAGCAAATTGGGTACTTTTAAGCAGAAGCAAATTCGCAAAATTGAATACCTGAAAAATGCACATAATAAGTGATTCATGAAGTTAAGTACACGTAAAATATATAATATGTTTGCAGTATATTAGGGAATTTTGAATGTAGTTTTGGGCTATCAGAGACCTTCTGTCTTCCTACCGGTGATTTGTATTCATAATAAATACTCTTCCAAATTATGCAAATTACAGCTAATTGAAGTGCAAAGCTTCATTTATTACATGTGTTTGTACCATAAACCACAGACATTTAAACAAAGGGACTAAAATTGTTCACAATACCCTCCTCCCATGGTGCTAGTTACGAGTTCCCTTGCTGTTATGCAACCATTTTGCAGGTATATTCGCATGCCAAAACCTCTCTTTGCTATGCGCTCTGCCGACCCCCGAGTGTCATCTTACTATCCACAGCACAATCAACTCTCTCATTTGTAAGGATCAGGTCATGTAAGAAATGCCCCCCCCCCCCAAAAAAAAACCCTTTCAGCACTTCATTGTATAATAATACTAGAATAGAAGATCTGCCTTGCAGCAAATCTGGCTGGGTGCCTTGAAAATGAGGACAATTTGAAATGCTACACTTTCCATTGTTCACATAACTTAAATTCCTTGTATTTGACCAATTTTTGTGAATCAAAATGCAACAACTTTGGCTATTGGTTCAACAGATGTGGCCATGTCACAAATGTTATAAAGTGAAGTTTGAACGAAATTACTGTCTATAACAGTTTTGAACCTATTCCAAAACATTTTAATTTTGTTTACTGCCTAATTTGCATAAATTAATAGCCTAACGTACATGCGCCCTCCAATGCTGAATTGTCCGGTACTCTCTTGTGTTGAAGGTGCTTGTTGGTATTTTCTTAAACCGGTTTCTAACCTTGATATCTATAAATGTGTCAATTATCAGTCATTTATGAAATCTTTTGTGATAATACAAGTTAATTTTGATGTATATCTAGGCACATTTACATGTGCAAACGTATTATTCTTTGTTCTCGGAAGTGAATATCTTGTGGCTTTCCTACCCCTAGCACTAGAGGGGTAGCGGACATTTCGGCACTAGGGAGCCATATGTACAGCTTTGGTTTATGATTCATTGGCTGCGGCAATGCCAGCAAACCCATAAATTGAAGTAGGAATGGCACCTCTATCTATAGTTGTATTGATGCTATTAAATATTTACATTTTGCATATTTACCTACTTTGCATAAATCAGAAGCCTACAAATTTGGTTCATGGTTTATTGATGCGGCTTTACCACAAACCTTTAAATTGAAATTAGAATGGCATCTCTATGTGCACATGTAATAGATTTGTTTAAATTTTTGAATGCCCTGTATTAGCATAATTTGAAATTCTACAACCTATAAACTGTCTATTAAATTTGCAGGTTCATAGACCTTTGAATGCACATTAAAAGTTTGAGTCTATCTGGAGTAGTTTGGAAGATATGGAGCTTTCTTAAATTTTACTTGCCCCTAATTTGCATAATTTCAGAATATAATGACTGTTTCAATGAAATGCATAATTTGAATGGTTAGGTCAGTCACTATGGAAAGCTTCGTGATTTTCAGAAAAATAATGTCTGATAAAAAACAACTCGAGAGAGAGAGAGACAGAGAGAGAGGGAGAGAGAGGGAGAGAGAGTCAGAGAGAGAGAGAGACACACACACACACAGATAGAGACACACACACACACGGAGAGAGAGAGAGAAAGAGAGAGAGAGAGAGAGAGGAGAGAGAGAGAGAGAGAGAGACACACACACACACGGAGAGAGAGAGAGAGAGAGAGAGAGAGAGAGAGACAGAGAGAGAGAGAGAGAGAGAGAGAGAGAGAGAGAGAGAGAGAGAGAGAGAGAGAGAGAGAGAGAGCCAATACTGAGGCAGTGTAGTGCTGGTCTCAGTTCACAGGTACATGTACATGTAGTTTTGTTTCAGCATCTGTTTTTTTTCTACGCTATAGAGGAACAAAGACAGTTTAGTATTGCATGTATACACACCCCCTCAATTATAATATGTACACACTGTTCATGTTTAATGCGCATGCAAAAATAATGTACATGTAGATGAACATGTGCTAATCCATACTACCCAAAAGGGTTGTCCCTTTCAAGATTGGGCACTTTTCTCTGGTCACAAGGGTGCCCACTATAGAGACGTTTTACTGCATGGGCAAACATTGGAATTTCTCTCTCTCTCTCTCTCTCTCTCTCTCTCTCTCTCTCTCTCTCTCTCTCTCTCTCTCTCTCTCTCTCTCTCTCTCCTCTCTCTCTCTCTCTCTCTCTCTCTCTCTCTCCCTTTCTCTCTCTCTCTCTCTCTCCTCTCTCTCTCTCTCTCTCTCTCTCTATATATATATATATATATATAGTGTCATCGCCATGTCTGTCAATCTGTCTGTCACCCTTGCGGATGCAATAACTTCAGCAAAAAGCTACAGATGTCAGTCTTCACACCACTTCTGATCTTCCATATAGATAGCCTATCTATGCATGCATCAGGAAGCAAAACTGTCTATGGTATCATTATACACCAACGTGAAAATTAATCAAATTGAGCATAAATGTAACTCAAATAATAACATCCACAGGCATGAAAAATATAACATGTGAAATTGGGAAAATGAATCATGAGTATAAGATGAGGATGCATACTTATGTGCATTTCTTAATTGGACCTGCAGTATCTTAATCTTAATGTTAATCTTAAATCCCAATGCACAAGCTTAATACACATGTATTGGCTAATGACAGTCTAATTGACCAACTCAGCCATTAAGCAAAGTCTACACCTGCTGATAAGCAATCTCTGTCAAGTACCCCAATATCACCTTAGTGCATCTTACTTTTATATTGTATTTGGCTTTCTGTTAACATCCTGTTACATAACAAGCATGTCTTAATACCTCTTAACAAATTTGATTACCTCTAGCCCAGTCTTAAGCACATATTACTCTCTTACCACTTGCTCATTGTCTAGCAGCATGGGAAAAGCATCTTACTGTGTCTTACCAGAATTGGGTAAGAGGCAGTTTGACCTTGTTTGCACTCAAAGTATCCAATAAGACATTTGTGGGGCCTCTAGTGTTAATTAACGTAACACTCTAACAGGAATCGTAACACTCTTACAAAAATACAAACATTAGAAGATCATAGATACATAAAAAGCTACACGGATAATCATAATAGGACTAATAAGATTCCTAGCACACTGGTAGGGTTCACATTTCCACTTGGATGGTATGGACTTATGGTATGTTACTGCATTATTTGACAAGAGGTTTGCTGCAACGTAACGTTATGACATTACGATAGTACAAAGTAACTGGGAATACGTTTAGTCTCCTATTTAGGGAACTCTTGTGAGTTTGCTATATCCACAAATCACTTTTTGAAATCATGTGTTTCATACAAATAGTAATTTATTTACGGAACTTGTCTTAAAGTAAAATATGTAGTACAAGATACGAATATGCCCGTTCGGAGGATAAAGTACAGGCCATGTTGTTCAGAGAAAGGGGTATCTTACAATTGTAACAATATGATTCAACTGATTTTGATATTGATATTTAATATCATAAATGTACAATCTAGGGCTGAAAGATTTTTCAATATCCGTTTTGCTGCATACAGAGGTACAGGTCATTATCTGGATAATAAATTGTCCTGAGCGGTCAATCTACTCCATTCCAATCTTATGTATATCTGCTTACTTATTATGTCAATCATGTCACACTTATCGTGTCCATCTTATCGTTTACAGAGAAAGCGTCATAAGGCGGGACTTACTACAGAAATATTTAATATACTGGTTTTGAATCTCCATATATACATATATATATATATATATATACATATATCAACGGAGATTCAAAATAGGTGTACAGATTTAGCAAGCATGTTTAACTGATAGCATCAGTCAGTGTCCCTTCACATCTACAATTTCCTTTTCGACTTCATCTCCAAAACTATGAACCAGACCCTCTTCAACCTTGCAGGGGTATACTTTGGATCGATCTGAATAACGTTTCTGGTTTGAAATCGTCGGTTTCTAAATAATTTGTTTTTAGTTTTCATGATTTTTTAAAATTAATTATGGGCTATATCATAAAAATCTCCTTGTGCAAAACGTTCGGTTGTTTGACTCTAATTTGCATACAGATGCTTCCGGGGATCCCTCCACTAGTTTTTGTTTATTTTACTTTTTTTTTAGTGAATGTTTTGGGTTTTGATAATTTTGAGCTTACCCGCACATGCCGAAGCTTTGTGTATTGAGTGTTCAAAAAGATCCTTGTGACAGGGTCGTGATGCTTTGAATCCCTGGGTTTCAGTGATTAAATATATATTTAGATACTTATATGTTAGTTCCTTTTGGTTGCAAATTTTTTTGTTTTGAATTTTGTCTTTTTGAAATTTTATAAAGTCTTCTCCTAAATTGTCCATAAGGTGTTGCTGAAACATAATAGAACTTTTCCTTTTGGAAGAGTCAATGTTCTGCAACCAAATTATAAACATATGGATATGTTCGTCATCCCTGATTTTTCCTTATCTAACAGGACAGTCAACTCAGCTAATACGATGTCCAACGGTCTATCGTTTGCCAGTCTGTCTGTCCTCGTAGTCGTTTGTTCACATACATTTTCAACATGTCTAAAACAGTTTGACAAATCCCCTTGAAGGTATGTGGAGATCTACCTTGGGTGAGCCTCTGCCAAGCTTGTTCTATTGGTCGTGCTCCAATTATTTTTGGGCTTTATAGTTCTGATACATTGTGCATTTTCCTGGCAAAATCTTTAAAAAAGCTCTAAAACCGCACAGTCAATTGCTTTGAAATCTTATACAGGTACATCTAGGGACCCCTAAAATTATTTATTTCTACAGGGGGTGCTTTTTTCAATTTTGTGAACTTCTCCATCTCCAAAACGGTCACTGAGATTTGTCTGAAAACCTGGTGGAATAACAGCTTGTGAAAAGTTCGAACAAACATGGTTCCCAGGTGGTGATGCCGTGGATCAATGAGTTCTTACGCATTAAAAATCGGATAATTGCCGGGTATTAAGCTCGATCCAATTCATGTGCCCTATTTGAAGACTGTTCCGACAATCTATCACAATCTACTGAGATCATTCAGCATGAGGCAGCCGTGATCTCCACAGGTGCAACTCGATAAACTGCACTTGCGCTGCTCCTCGAGGAGCTCGACTGACAAACATTGTCAGAACAGAAAATGTTTTAAACTTGCCCTGTTTCGCAAAATGAACGAACAGCAATGTTCAGAATGCCTATATATCCTTGCTACCCGGGATGCTGCATTTACTATTGGCAGCCTGTTGAGGAGATGCCCCGAAGTACATCTAATGAAAATTACTGCTAAACGGTTTGGAAAATGCTTTCTTCCCTCTGTTCTACGTTTTTGAAGCAATCTGCTTCTGGAGGTTCTTAATGCCGATTCCCTATTCACGTCAAAATAAAAGTTAAATGTGTTAGTTACATGTTGATCTACAGCTGGTATATTCTACGCATGATAATCTCTTTCTCAACATATGCTTTGCGCAGTTACAGATTACTTGTTCTGTTGTAAAGGCCCATGTATTTCATATTAAGATTCTCAGAGCCCCTGTAATTGAATGTTCTTATTCTCTGAAGATACAGAACGCTCCTAGTTTTGTCATATATTTACCACGCAAACAGGCAGTCCCCTGAACACCGTATGCAACCTACTTAATCCACGCGTAAATCCAACTAAAAAAAGGTCAGTGTTCAGGCAATATGTTAAACATTTTCTTGAAAGCCAGTGATGATTCTTCAGCCTCTGCAAGTAAACTCGTCTTTGAGGCAAGTTGTTCCCTGCTAACAATGCTGAATAATACTAAAATTCATGGGTCGAAATTAAGCAGCGTCTGTACCAAATATATAAAATAACTCACCAAACAATATATTTTCCTAATTCTAATGATACAAAGGGTATTGGAGAATATTTCAACGTGTTTCTTTGAACGTGCGTAGCCACAGCCAGACAGTATTTAATCAAGTAATTCTGGGTATCCACATACTTTATATTATTCTACAAGTAGCGATGCAGTTTAATTTTTAAGGTTCGCATTTTCGTAACGCTCCTTCTAGCCTTTTGAATGGCCTATAGGTATCCAAAATATACCCCCTCATTTCATGCACTCTTTATCCACCTGCAGGTTGGATTCTTGTATATCCTTTGGAGGCAATACAGAAAACTGAGCAACAAATATACGCCTGACCCAACAATATTCTTTTTTCCTTCATTTTACAAGCAAAATGAGGAGACTGCGACGGTTCAATGTGTGACGATTGTAATGGTGACCTTGAATGCTGAGACCGAAGTGTATGTCCGATTAGCACTGTTTTTTTTTTTGTTTTTTTGTTTTTTTTGTTTTTTTTTTTTACAACCCACGCACAGCAAACCCCTTATTGGGGAGTTTAAAATGGCTCAACACTGGCAATCAACTGCTTCCTGGGCAATATCATTCTTACATTGGTCAAAGCGTTTGACCATACGAGCAAAAATACTGTGTGTCATTTTTGAAAACGGTAAACTATTTCCGACCACTCGTTAACATCCCACCAACTTACCTACTAATGTCAACTTCACAGATGTGCCTTTCTTTTGATGCTCGTTTTTTGGTTGGATGCGGCAAAAGTAAAATCGATCATCATCAGGATTTGCATTATGTATATTCAACTCATAAGATGTCTTGTCAATATTGGTGTGTCCTGTGACGTTCCTTCCTTTGAATATTCCCATGCGTCTTCCCCCATGATGATTACGTACTTTGTCTAAATATAACAAGGGCCCCTCAAATGTTCTCCCCATACGCCATTCGATAAACTCTATTGTAATATTGTCTGGTATCAATGAACATCTCATCACAGCAAGACCACCATAAACTCCAGTAATTCTTTTACCGATGACGCTGTACCCAGCAGCAGAACCTACAACAATGGAAAGTTTTAGAGTAGTTGCAAAGAAGTTTGGAGTATCGACATATGGGTATCATAGTCATCCATACGTAAGTTTCATTAAAATTGCATTCCTTGATAAGGGAGAGACCCTGCATTGTTGGGATCTTTTAACAGTTACACTCCCAGTATGTCCCTAGTGGTACGAAATAACAATTTTCCATATTCCTTTGTACTCTCATTTCTTCTTTTGTTATTTTCTGCTAGCTCAATCAAGATCTATAATTAAGACGATACCAGGTGTGTCAATGCATCGAATTTTGACCCATGCGAACAAAAGGTTCACAAGGCTGACTAACTGATGCTTTTCGAGATATGTTTGGTTGGTTTCTTCGCAATAATCAAAATTTCAGTGGCACCATGGCTCTTAATAAATTGAGACACATTAAGTAATTTTAGTTTTAGATTGAAAGTCAAGATTACTGAGAGTTTCGTTAAGATGGCAAATATCAAGGCCAATCTCAACATTACATGTGGTCCATTGTTTATCGTTTTCCCTCAAATGCAATGATTATCGCCCGCCAAGCTAAGTTCCTATATTTTTGCCTATTTACTTTAAGGAGAAAAATTAAGGCCAAAATTGCGGATTCCTGGGAACATCTTTTGTAACTTCAGTGTGCCACGCATTATTTTAAAATGCAAATCCATCAAACTAGAGAGCTAGGAAAATGCGACGACGCACACTACACTCTATCTGGCCCTATTAAGAAGATAATTAAATGGTACAGTCAGGCAGCGTTTATCTGGCACCATCAGTTTTGGGTCATTTTGCCGGATTAGCAAGGCTGCCAGATTAACAAATCACAGTATAATTACCAGGATATATAGAGAATAAGAGACTAAATTTGCACGTAATAATATGATTAAATAAAAACATAATCACATACACGTATTACCAATCATATGAAATTTTAAAAACGAAACGTGCAAATTATAGGAAAAAAACAACTTTATTCAGTGTATTCATATCTATATGTACAATTAATGTTGGGTTCAAAATTAATGAGCGAGCGGGCATAAATGTCCCAACCCTAATATATATCTCACACACGTATTTGGACATATTTTGGCTTTAATAGCTTATTTTGGCGCAAAGAATTCCGAATTTTTTTTTTGTTTACTGCGCTTACTTTTCATATCTTTTAACTGTTCTTCTCTGCGCCGAACTTTTGCTGCGTCGTCACCACAAAATCCCTCATTGGATTCTGGCCATTGCAATGACATTTAAACATTTAAGACGGGAACAATTAAATATCTTATCAACTCGGAACTTGTTTGGAACACATCAGGTGATTGTTGATTTTGCGGTACGGCGCAATAAGGTATGTTATTGCAAGGTATATGCTCCATTGAATATCAAGTGACGGATTAAAGAGGCAAATTACATTGAAAAAAGCCCTTTTGTTCTGTAATTAACATGCCGGTGACGAAATTCAAGGGTGCCGGATTATCATGTAGTAAATCAATGGGGGAAATCCGTTCACAGCTCATTGCTGCCGAATTTCAAGGGTGCCGAATTATCGAGTGACGGTTAAAGGCGGCCTGACTGTAATATGGATCGTAATATACATGCGATCTAATAGGAATTTTGCTTTGCACGTGACAAACCGACAAACGGCAAGCACCTTACTGTATTAACTAATGTATTTTGATAATTCGGATATTTATTTCCAAATACATCGCATACATTCCGGCCCAGCTGTGG
This sequence comes from Hermodice carunculata, assembly GCA_964020975.1. Taxonomy (NCBI): domain Eukaryota; kingdom Metazoa; phylum Annelida; class Polychaeta; order Eunicida; family Amphinomidae; genus Hermodice; species Hermodice carunculata. Next base: position 27,050,180 of record OZ026626.1, read on the forward strand.
ATACTTGTAGCATATAATCCCGCATATATTATGTCCTACTGTATGTCTATATTAAGGTTCATGGCAGACTGTTGGTCTATACCTGAGCAGTTGAACCAACCCTTCACATCAGTTGGGATCAAAGTACCTGCCGTGGCCTATCATATTCCAACTGCTTCGTGTCTACCCACCATTATTTCTGTAGCTGTTTGTCTTTATGATGCAAACTTCTTCAAATATGAAGCTGCCACCCCTTACATCCGTACCCTTCAGCTTGCAAATTTAATCTATTATTACTTGAAATGAAAATTATTATAGGCGTGGGAAAAGGCAAAGCTCACATCTGCGTTTCAGTTCGGATCGTTAAATAAAACAAACACCCCTGGAGCAATGTCCCTCTTACCTACATTATCTACGCATATGCGGCGACTTGTACATCATATTCCCCACATACTGTTTGAACATAAATTACATACCACAGTCCTATCGGGTTTTTGTAACTAGCTTCAACAGTCACATAGCTAGTCAATGTTGAGGTACATATTTTCGTAACATAGGGTGGGACTAGCTAATCTAGTTAGGGCTCAAAGTAGTTTTAATTTCGTGAATTTTGAAAACAAAATTAAAAATGCGTCCCCGGTAATGCAAAATCATATACACGACTCAATAATATTTCTTCCAAACTTTCACCATGTTGATATGACATATGGGCCTTGTTCACAGCTAAACGTCAAAAAGGAAAGAAAGAAAAAAAAAAAGGGGGGGGGGTCTAACTATACTATTGCAGATGAATAATAAAGCGTCAGAAATGAATGAATGATGCTTAAAAGTTGATAGAAGCAATTTCCAAGTGCATTAATATATATGGGAGATTGCCGGCAATATAGCAATATAGAGACATCAGTTATCAACCAAGCCAAAACGAATGCGTGAAACAAAGATTATTATCTATTCATTGATTCTGCTGACAAATGGTCGTAGTGCGTATGCAACCATTCATTCCTGTCCGACCATCCGTCTGTTGCTCCATCTGTCACTTCGTCTAACAGCCGGTGTATCCATACGCAATTGCTTGTCAACAATATAGCACAAACTATTTTTAGCTAGTTTTTCGAAAATCTTTGGATTAGTTCTATAAGTGGAAATTTATGTTAGTTTGGTCACTGGGGGTGCCGCCTGGTGGTTCAGATAATATAGGTCAGCAAGTATAAAAATGAAGACTCCCCGCTTTTATTTAAATTAAAAAGGAACCAATATGAGATTTTGTACAAACTTTTGGACACTAATATGTCAAGGCAGAAAAAAAAAACATAGTGGTACCACGTATACATAAACGGGAAAAAGTCCAAATTTACCAAAGTGTAAAAATGTGCTAAATGATCATACATTTTGTATTACTTACTCTGGGTGACCTTAAACTACTTCGTCAAGGTCACTGTGTGAAGGCATTCCAGTAAAGGAATTTTTTCATGGATAGTGCATCTTAACGTGTGGATATATATTCATTTCTATTATTACACGTACAGTTAGGCTGTAAAGAAAACAATACGACGTGTTTGGTCTTTGTGTCGGGCATGGTGCTATTCACAGATGTTACAAAAACAATAAATTTATAATTTTTACAGCAGATTAGGATGTGACAATAAAAGTGACACCAAACAAGTTATCATTATTATTATTATTATTATTATTATTATTATTATTATTATTATTATTATTATTATTATTATTATCCTTCATTGAAAACATTTCTGCAGAATTTCAACACAAACCGAGACTCTTTCAGGGAAAAGTATATATATATATATATATATATATATATATATATATATATATATATATATATATATATATATATATATATATTTACATACATATATACATATATATACAAATGTATGTATGTATATATATATATATATATATATATATATATATATATATATATATATATATATATATATATATATATATACATTTATACATGTATAACAGTTATAATTGTAAGTAGCTTTAACTACATAAAAATATAAATGATAGGAACTAGAAATTTTGTAAGAAAAATATGCTTAGAGCTTCACTTGGCTTTTGCTATGTAGTTGAAAGAATTCAGAGATGCAGATTCAGAGATTTTTAAGATATGGAGAAATATAAAAAGGCATAGAAAGAATCACTTGAGTGTGACCCATTAAACACATTCAAAGGGAACTATTTATGTAAATCTCATAAAGTTGGGGAGGGGGCAGGGGTCTTGCAGGCGGTTTGGAACAGAAATAAAAAAATGGATTAATCAATGGAATCCCCAGTAACTTGCAAATTGGTGAGGTCATACTCTCCGTTAAAAAGGTGTCCTTTGTTTCTCTACTACCAACGTTTGTTAATATGCAACCTCTTGCATTGCCTATCTAGTCCTATCTGATAAGGGTAGTTAGCCTCTTGATCAACTGATTAACAGCTACCCGAACCAGGGTGGCTAATTGACATCCACTGGGTCGATCAAAAGAGCCAGTAACTATAGTCAGATAAGGCTAGAGAAGAGCTGCAGGAAGCTGCATATAAACAACCCTTGACTGTAGACAAAGAAGGAACCTCTTGGACATATTTTGTAATGGAGAGTAACACAGCATTTTTAACAAAATGAATTTTATCATTTACTGATAAGTACTCAAACTGAAAAAAAATGTTAAAAGGTGGATATCTTGTGAATCGCTAGCTGAGGAACAGCACAGTATAACCCTCCTACAATGTGCATATCCACCCAAAGTCAGCACAATCCGATTGTCGTTTTTTGGAGCAAAATCCGATGATATGTTTTGCATACAAATGTTACTACAAAAAGGTATAAAAACAATTAGAGCACCATTTGTTAAATAAATTTCGGTCTACGAGTTTCCAGACGTTTGTCTGCAGTTTTGAAGACATTTTTCATGCAGCTTTGGATATGATTTTTGTTTCCAAGATTTTGAAATTAAGTCGTTAAATAATAAGAAAAATAGTGGAGCATTACCCACTAAGGTAGCTTGGTCTAGCGTAATTCAAGGAAAGCCGAAGCAAGTCTTAAGTGAATCTGGCCAACACGTTGGGGAGAGAATGTCAAAAGTTAAAATTATGTGCATATAGATGGACGGATGTATGCACCATCCTATAAACCAAGCTGAGTGACAACTCATCTGAAGTAAACATCTTAATGATTAGACAATTCCATGGTATTGCTTTGGCCGAAAATACGACTGTTACAGTAAGACAATGCCTTTCAGTGTTGATTTGATGATGATGATGAAGATGACGACGACGACGACGACGACGCCGACGATGATGATCAACCACAGGAAGTTTCACGAAAAAAAAAATCAAATTTCTTTTAATTATTCGGGCAACATCACTGAATAGGAACTGTTCCATCCAGAAGTCAGGTGGGCCAGTGTGTTTCAATCAACTGTCAAAAAAGTGTTCATAACACAGTAAACAGGAATATTTCTACATATTTCTTCAATTGTGTTTCTAACAGGATATTGATATGGTTATGTTATGTCAGCTGCCCATAATCCTGCATACAATTTTTCCTGATCTCGAAAATTAAAAATCATAATATCTATTTGAGAGGCAGGGACGACTTAACAGTATTGCGTTTAATATCATATGTCCTAGACATTACCTGACAGAACTCCCAGGAACGCCACCATTTCCCAAAATCTGCTTCGAATTACAGAGGAGATCATGTTTCACTTGGCTTTGCAGCTTAAGCATTATCTACAGGAAATATACCAAGAAACAGATTAAAAACATTGCATTTACCATGACGCATGAAGTATATTCACATATAGCAGGGCATGTAGGCCCTGGCCTGTATCTTTTTTACCTTTATGAAGCATTGGGACCTTTACTGTACTATCATTTAATATGCTCAATGCTATTCACATGTTAGTATGGCATGTAGACCTTCTTATAAATGTGTCATTGCTACCCGGATGCCCCCTCCTTGATTTTACCACTTTCCATTGATAGCTAGTATATCTATACATAGCTTTACTTGAAACGACGCAGTAGTTTAAAATATATAAAAAGGAGCTCCGAGAGAAAGCAGATAAATAGTATTAAAGATTTTAGTGGGTCGGTTGTAAGAGCATATCCACAAAGGCTTAGGTTGTGTGTGTGTGTGTGTGTGTGTGTGATAGCCACAAATGTTTTTATCATAGGAGTATTCGCCATAATTAACATTTCCCTTAAAATATTTCATTTGGTTGCTTTCAATACATGTATTCGACCTGTAAACATATCCTGAGTCGTACGTCGTAGGTCCTGGAATAGAATCAGACAGGTCCTCAAAATTTGCTATTTCACCACTGAATGTTAACGATTGCAGAATGAACGATGACACCAGTGTATTTCTGTAGGCTAACTGACCCAGTTTCAATGTATAATCGTGAGTAATTCTTAGGAGGACACAGGTCATGCCAGATCATGGTGTCAATTTAGGCTCAATAATTATACAAACAGGAGCAAAAGACCATCTTTTCTGTGCACACACACACAGACACAGACACACACACACACACACACACACACACACACACACACACACACACACACACACACACACACACACACACATACATACATACATACATACATACATACATACATACATACATACATACATACATACATATATATATATATATATATATATATGTGTATCATTAAAGAGAGACAGAGGGAGACAGGGAGACAGAGAGAAAGAGAGAAGTAACCTACGCTGGAGAGCGCAATCTTATATTCCTATTGCTATGTAACTAATCCAGTCATTATGCCTAAATCTATACCTTATAACATTTGTTGAAAAACTGAAAATTCAATTTTTACCTGCACAATGCCTTTGTCAACTGTTCCTCAGCAGGGAGCTTTCAAGACAGTTTTTCATCCATAAATCCTGACATACCTTTTGTGATGGTGAACATATGGGCTGGATCTCACCAGATAAGGGAAGTCCCCACAATATCAATGAGAACAGAGTTCATGAGGTTACAGAAAATGCATGGTTGCCAAAGTCAACAAAGCAAATAATGGTGACACAGTTTTTGTGAATACTGAGTAAATAAAGATTTCATATCACGAGGTTTTCGGTACTTCAACATTTGAGCTTCAACATTCGAGGCAGTCAGATTTACTAAACAGAACGTGAATATACGTGGAATCTTTATACGTGGCGGCCTCTACCAAAATATAAGTTAAAGGAATAGCTGAGAAATACATTGTGCAATTTATGTGATGACCTTTTGCTACCATTGATATTGCCTAAGCATCAGTACTGAGAACTGCATAGGCAGAAGACCGCGTCAGAGTTTCAGGCCATAAATCCAACTTTTGTACTGCTGATGCGCATGCAATAAAAATAGCAAACAACAACACTCGTAATGAAAAAGTGGTCTATTACACAATCACACATGTGAGTGCTTTATGCGTTTCATGTCCAGAATAAACACCTTACTAGTTTATGGATGCTGCAGGTTATTTCAAGTAGGAAATGATCTGGCTGTTCCACAAAACTGGATTTTTAAACTGGTATTTACTTCAATAGAACTTCTCTAGTAGAGTATGACATCCACTATCACAGATTTTGAACCTTGTGTGTAATACATTCCATCACTCAATACAACAGTGGAATGCAAAAATGGACGGTTCTTGTACCTATCAACCAGACGGGAATCCGTCAGGAGGACAAGGTCATGATGGTAACAGTGTAAACATAACGCTACCTATGGAGGCCGGGGCACAGAGGCGGAAGAGGTTTGTATGCCCTATGTGTGATTCCCCTCACAATTTATCACGTTGTCCTGACTTCAAATGTTTATCTGTGGTTGACCGCGTTGCACTTGTCGCAAATAAGAATTTAAGTTCAAATTGGCTGCGTGATACACACACTGTTGATCAGTGTCAAAGCAGCAGCCACTGCTACGTGTGTCAAGAGAAACATAGTGCCTTTCCGCACGTTGACAAATCCCATCTTACACATGCAATAAGTGCTGGAGAAACATTTATGCCTATTGTTAAGGCGTGTGTTGCAGGCAAATCTTTGGTGTATATGGCTTTGGACACATTTTCTAGCAATTATTTTGACACCAAAGAGCTTGCTGACAGATTAGGTTTAACAGGTCCTACAACACACTTCACTCTAAAAACTATGGCCGGCACCGCTGCTTCAAAATCGTAACATGTGGCGTTTACTTTATCAGCAGGTGGCGAGAAAATGCATATGTCTGGCGTCAAGGTGGTGAATAAGATACCTATTGTCTCTGCATCGCTTGACCAATCCATGTGTCCCCATTTGGAGGGTCTGGATTTGAGTGCAAATATAGATTGTCTATGGGAGCTAGAAAATGAAGGCATGAAGAGCAAAACAATGTCTAATGCTGACAAGAAGGTTATTGACCTTTGGGATTCTTCATGTACCAAAGTAGACGGCCATTATGAGTTGCCGATTCCCTGGACAGATCCTAAGGAGAAGCTTCCTAGTAATAATTACATTGCAAAAAAACGTCTTGACAATTCAGTTAAGCGTTTGCATAAGGAAGACTTGTATGATAAATATGACCAGGAAATCACCAAACTTCTCGATGAGGGATATGCTGAGGTCGTACCTCTTAATTCTATGCAGAATGCATCTCGTGTATGGTATCTACCGCATCACTGTGTTCTTAACCCTAGCAAGCCGGGTAAACTCAGGGTTGTTTATGATTTTGCTTCCACATATGAGGGCCAGTCATTGAACGATCGGTGTCATCAGGGCCCTGACTTGATAAACAAGCTTCTTCATGTATTGTTGGGGTTTCGTTTACACACATGTTCTATTGTCAATGACATAACTCAAATGTATTCCCAGATAAAAATACCACTGCGCCAACGTGACGCATTGCGTCTCTTGTGGTACAAAGATGGTAATTTGATCCATCTGCGCATGTCCACACATTTATTTTTGCGGTGTGTGGTGCGCCAGTTCAAGTACCTATGCTTTACGTAGGACTGTCTATGACAATCCTCATGTGGATGCTTTGATAAAGGATACAATCTTGAATGATATATATGTGGACGATCTTGCCACTTCTGTTGAGACTAAATTGCAGGTGCGTAAAATCGTCATTGATGTTCCAGCAGTTTTGCAGACTGGCGGTTTTAAAATGACAAAGTTTGCTGTCAATTACTTGAGTAGATTCTGGTGTGTTTTCATGCTAAGGAGGTTCATGAATTTTTTCCTGATTCCGTGGGGAAGATGCTTGGTGTGAGGTGGAACATCCACGAAGACACCTTTTCCTTTACCATCCGTGATTTGCCGGATCGTGACGTCACGAGGCGTTCCATGTTGAGTTTCATTTCTACATGCTATGATCCTTTGGGGCTCATTGCGCCGTGGTTGTTACAGGGTAAACCGCTTTTTCAAAAAGCCACTCGTCTAAAATTATCCTGGGACGAGGAAGTTCCCGCTCAAATGTGTGGGAAATGGTTTGCCTGGGTGCAGAGTCTCAACAAACAATGTGACATGAGTTTTGACAGGTGTGTAAAACCTGTGGCACGGGATCAAGGTACTATGAATATCATATCTTCACGGATGCCGCGACCTGTTCATACAGCGCATGTGCGTTTCTCAAATGTATTAATATCCAAGGTGAGGTAACATGCAGGCTCATCATGAGTAAGAGTCATGTCGCGCCTATTAAGGGTTGCACTATACCCAGGCTTGAGTTACAGGCTGCGGTCAAAGCTGCCAAAATATTGTCCATTTTGCGTTCAGATTTGGATTTATCTTCTGTTCCCGTATTTTTGTGGACGGATTCCATGATTGTCCTAGGATATATCACAAATGAAGTACGTAAGTTCTGTACTTTAGTCAAGAAAAGAGTTGCTGTTATAAGACAACTGATGGCCCCTTCAGACTTGCGACACATTGATTCTGCTGGCAATCCAGCTGATCTCTTGACTCACCCAGGTAATGATGTAACATTTAACACAGTTGAGTTGTGGAAGCATGGCCCGCCGTGGTTGAATGTGCACACACCTTCCTGGAAGCTTCCCATGGCTGAAGTGTACAGCTTGCTGGAGGACGACCCCGAGGCAAAGCCAGTCCACTCTACTGCTGTTGATGAGACTTGTATATCATGGGTTGAGAAAATATGCGTCCACTTTTCAACATCGGACAAAATTTTTAAAAGCATTGCTTGGATTCGCCGCTTCACCATGATAAAAGTCGGGCCCACTGATTCACGTGGCTGTCTGGAGGTATATGAGCTTGAACGCGCAGGCGTCATCTTAATCAGGCATGTGCAATGCTCTGTTTATCATCAGGAGGTTCTGACCTATCAAAGGGTCATGACCTGAAGTGTTCTAGTTCTCTGCTCACTCTATGTCCATATTTAGACAGGGACCAAATCCTATGTGAAGGAAGTAGAACTGGGAATTGTCCCATCGTTTTGCCTCATAACCACGTTGCCATCCCGGCTTTGATTGGAAAATATCATGGAGCCACGCATGTGGGATGTGAGTGGACTCTCAGTCTCATTAGGGAGAAGTATTGGATCATCAAAGCACGTACTCTTATCAGACGCATCTTGAAGCGTTGTGTATTCTGTAAAAAGATGTATGCCAGAACGTCGACCCAATATATAGCTAATCTGCCTCGGGAACGCTTGAAGACTGGACTCCCTCCCTTCACTAATACAGGGCTGGATGCATTCGGACCGCTTGAGAGCAAGGTGGTCCGAACCACAAGGAAATGGTATGGATGTATATTCGCGTGTTTTAACAGGAGAGGTGTTCACATTGAAATGTTGCATTCTCTGGATGCCAACGCCTTCATGAACGCCTTTAGAAGGTTTGTTTCATGAAGGTCATTGCAATCAAAAGTGTTTTCAGATCGAGGCGGGAACTTTATCAAAGGCCAGAAAAAGCTTCGCCAGGCCATTTTAAGGCACTCAAAGTCGACTTTAAGAGACTATGCCGTTTCACGGCATGTTGAGGGGCATTTCAACCCCCCCATTGGCCCCCCATATAGGTGGCGTTTGGGAACATATGGTCGGAACCATCAAAAAAGTTTTTAGGGCCATACTCGGAAGGCATAGTAACCTCACTGATGAGGTTATCTCGACTACATTCTGTGAGGTTGAGGCCATCATAAATGGGCACCCGTTGACAAAACTCAGCCAGGATCCGCAAGATTGGACTTTCTTGACACCTAACCATCTGCTAATTTTGCGGCAGGGTTCCACTTTGCCTCCCGGGACAGGTAGCGCCTCTGATGTCTACAGAGCGCGCTGGAAGTTTGTTCAGCACCTTGCCTTAGAATTCTGGGCAAGGTGGCTGAAAGAATATCTTCCGCAGTTGCAAAGAAGGACAAAGTGGTGTGTTAAGTCTAAGAACATCAAGACTGGGGAGCTGGTCCTGGTGGTTGACGTAGGGCTGCCCAGGAACCTGTGGCCTCTTGCCATTGTGGAGGATGTTTATCCAAGCTCCGAAGGGGTTGTAAGGTCTGTGCGTGTGAGAACTCGCACCACAAAGTTCGTACGACCTATTACTCAAATTGTGAGATTGGAACTGGACGATTAATTATCTATTTTGATATATATATAATACACAATATGGTGTGTGTTATATCCAACATGTTGATATGTTATTTGCTATTTTTCTCAGTGCGTAATGCAAACGCATTGTGATGTTGTTGTGAAGTTTTTCCTTAGGTTAAATATATTCCTTTGGTAGTTTTAATCTGCCGAGTCCATGTCTCGTAATATCAAGAGGCCTGGTGCTTAGGTTCACCAGTAAGGATTTATAATATTCCCTGAGCTGTGTTTGGGCGGAAAATGTTTTTTCCATGCCGCTGGCCTATGTGCCCTGGTAGCCATAGGTGATGCTGTGAGTAGCTGAGGAGCGCTCCCCCCTATTTAGCAAACAGCGAAAATAAGGCTAAATAAATCTGCAAGCATACACCAAAATATACAATATATATATATATATATATATATATATATATATATATATATATATATATATATATATATATATATATATATATATTACATAGATACAAGGAAATTGTGTCATGTTTGGATTCTATTATAAATAGAGCACTTATCATGCATTATATATGTTATGATTGAAATTGATATTTGTATGGAAATGGTGCATTTATTCATGCGGTATTCCTATTATATTTATTTACTTCAGAACAATTATCATGTGTTCAGGACTGCGGTGTGTGGCGCACAGCGCACTGTGCGCGAATTTATTAAACATTCCTCATTTTTCAACATTATAAGGGCACTTTTTGGCAGACAGCGACGGTCTATACTTTTACGCATTTTGCTGGTTAACAATGTTATCTTGCCTGCTGCTACCCGATGTAACGAGTTTTTTATGGCTTCGGCCAAACATAAGTCCTGTTTTGAATACCCCGGATGAAGGGTGATATATAATGACCTTCCCAGCCTTTTTGCACCCCACTCGGCGCTAGCAAGATCACATGGACTAATCAGTTTGCGGTGCAGTCATGTATCCTGTTCCTGCGTACCCCGGACCGAGCTTGCTAATATCAGCTTATATTGTGCTATGGATTGACATTGGTGGCTCACGAGACCCCTATGTTCTGTAAGTAAGAATATATATGTTTTTCTAGATAAATTGGGTATTCTGCGGAAGCGCGCATCATCGCGCCGCGAGCATATTTATTTATTGTGTGGGTTTAACTTCTACATTATATACTGCGTAAACACAAAGGTTTACGTGGAGAATATTTGTTATAAATTTACAGTAAATTCCATACGAAATTATCATTACAAACTGGCTTCTTCGTATTATTGCCTCTAATGGTTTTTTGATACGTTGAAATTGTCAGATTGTAAATATATATTCTGTGTATTATATGTTTTATATATTAAATATTTCATGTAACTTTATATTGGTCAAATACACGTTGTTTGTGTTTAAACGTGTATTCGTAATTTTGTGCACCCGTGATAGTATTTGTGAAATACATGTGTATTAAATATAAATATAAATGTGTATTTGAAATGCCAATCATTATTGTAAGAATTTGCTATGTACTTTGCAGTGCATCTTTCACCATCTAGAGCGATAAAGGTCAACTGACAACATATTTCCAAAGTGTCTTTTATCTGTACGCCACAAGGTTTATATAAGGAATAACTCTGAGCTAATGATGGCTTGATCTCGTGGCTCAAAAAGGCCACTCAAATGCGTAAACATAGGAGGGATGGCTTTTCGAAAGCAGAAGAATAAATGGAAATAAACATGCTGCACAGAGAGGTGGTCTCCCTGCAAGGGAACAGTGCTTAAATTTTAGAAGGTGATCACTCTATATCCATTATACAAACTTTGCAGCATTGATAGGTTTAGGAACCTCATAGTAGGAGAGCCATGTGTGTGAACCTTGCAAAAACATCGCCCCCCCCCCCCCACAAATCAGGCTATTGTTGATGTTGTTTGGGGAATTACTGTAGAATCAAAAACTGATTAATGACCAGGTGGCATCTTTGAGAGCGTTTATAATTATTAAAGTTAGCGTCAAGAATGGTTTGGTTTTGGCTGTAATTGGCAATTATGATGCCAACATATCATCCATGATTGGCTGACAATTCACAAATGTGTCGGCCATGCTGCTTTGCCAGAATACCAATGTCCCTGTTCCGGTCATCGATGCAAACATACTTCATATCAAACTAAATCAGGAACCTAAGCACCCAGAAATGCCTGAACTACTCCCCCCTCCCCACCCCCAAGAGTCAGAGTCAGAGTCAGAGTCAGAGCAGTTTTATTTGACCAAAAGAAAAAAGTAACATAGTACAATGCAGCAATGCAATAACGAGGTCAGGCTGACCCCAGCTAAGGATGCATAGATCCGCTAACGCTGTGGTGTGTTGAAACAAAATGTCAACATTGCAACTCCAGATAACTTCAAATAACCAAAAGACGATCGTTTACTCAAACAAGAATATAACAAAGTAAAATGAGAGTTAGTAAGGTATTATGTAACTAATAAACATGAGGGTAAGAAAACATGAATTACATAACATGTCGTATACAATCATTTTTTCGTAAGAATGAAAGCAGTCAAACATATACAATGGTAGAAAATAATAAAATAATCTGATCATTGATTGCAGACATGGCAATCAGTAATGGTGCAAATGTCGGAATATTGAGAGATTAAATATGATTTGAGGTATAGAGAAAAACCAGAGTATGAATGAGTGTTTATTTTGTCTTTTACAGAATTAGGTGTGTTATCAAGTACTGTGGGGATAAAGACTCGGATGCGTTTTTTAGTAAGATTGTGGGATGGGACTGGGTAGCGGGGAATATTATGATTGAGGGTAGGATAAGGGTGAGATACAGGTAAAGGTGAGAACATTTGGTTGAAATAATTCATTTTTACGATATCGGTAAAAGAATTTAAGTGCCCTCGAATGCATCAAATCACCTAGTTTGAGAATATTCAATTTTTTAAATAGGGGCTCAGTAGAGGCATTGAAAGTAACGAAGCATATTGTAGGTATGGCTTGTTTTTTGAAGTTTGCTTATCCTATCACATCTATAACCCCAGGCGAGAATTGAGTAGTTGAGATGTGGGAGAAATAGAGACTTGTAGATCGTAAGGAGTGCTTTCAAGGGCAGAAAATTGCGAACTTTACTTAAAATGCCGACAATTCTGGAGAGTTTAGTTGCGATTTTATTGTTATGATTCTTCCAACTTAAAGTTTCATCAATGAGTACCCCAAGAAAGTCAAAATGGCAAACTTTTTCAATGACTGTGTTGGCAATACGGAAAGTAAAATTTTGGACAATTTTGCGTTGCGGGAATCGAAATATCATGTATTTTGTTTTAAAAATATTCAAAGACAACCTGTTAGCAGACAACCATTTATACACATTATGTAATTCCAAATTAACATTGGCAGATATACGCTCTTCGTTTGGAGATGTTGTTTGGTCAAAATAGCATAATGAACTTACTAAGGTAGTATCATCAGCGTAATAAATAGAATCAAATTTAGAAGATGCTTTATGCATGTCATTTACATAAATGAGAAAGAGAAGGGGTCCAAGAATGGACCCCTGTGGAACTCCACAATTCGCTGGTAATAACGTTGGACGCGCGTCATTCAAACAAACATATTGAAATCTATTCTGCAGATAATTTTCAAACCAGTGCAAAGAAAGACCAGTAACACCATAGTAGTTTAATTTCCGAAGAAGGATGTTACGATCGAGAGTATCGAATGCCTTTGACAGGTCTAAGAAAATAGCAACGGGTAATTCCCCAGAGTCTAAGACTTTATGAATTCTATCAATGTATTCAAGAGCAGCCGTTTCTGTTGAATGTAATTTCCGAAAGCCATCCGACTTAAGTGGAGTAAAGAATGTGTAATAAAGTATGAATAAAGTTGGTTGTAAGCAACTTTCTCAAAGATTTTAGAGAAAGCTGGTAAAAGAGATATAGGCCTATAGTAATCAAGAGTTTGTTCATCATCCTTTTTATATACAGGCATCACTTTCGCAATTTTCAGTTTATCTGGAAAAATCCCAGTGTTGAATGATTGATTAATAATGCAAGTTAGAGGAAAAAGCTAAAGGACCACTAACGTATTTTAAGAGTTTTACAGAAATATTATCATGTCCCGTACTAGTTTAAGGTTTTAATTTGTTAACTGTTTTCTCAATATCGCTTGCAGTTACCGGGGAGAGAGAAAACCTATGCTCAATTTGGTCAGTTAGATAAATGGGATAGTCGGTAATATTTCGTGTACTGGCTTTGGTTGCAAGCTTTGAACCAATGCTTGCAAAGAAGGAATTAAAACGTTCGGCAATTTCACATTTGCTTGTTACCTTTAAGCTGTTTATGATGAAGAAAGAAGGGAATTTTTTTTTATTTTTATTCATGTGAAGAACGGATCTTATTACGTCCGAAGTCTTTTTGGTATCATTTTTAAAGTTTTCAAATTGACGGCAATTATATTCTTTCTTTAAGGAACGGATACTACAGTCAAGTATTTGATTATACACTCTTAAGTTATGTTTGCGGGTATTGTGATTTACATGGGACGGTACGCAACAAAAAAAACCCGAAGACTTCTTGTTTTGCCGATAGGGGCCATATGTTTATTGAATCCATGGTATCATTCGCCAATATACAGCAAAGCCATCCAGGTTCCTTCCTAGATTTACAATTCGCTGATACTTACTGGTTGCATGAATGCATGGATACATACACTGAAAATAGGTACCAAAACTTTATTAACATGATGTATCACAATTGTATCAAACATTTAACACACTTATGTGTACAGTCTTAACTATAATTTTACAATGTATCATATACCAAAAATATTATACCTTTTAACCATATCAATGTACCTTTTTTATTTTTAAACCTTTAACTTTGCCAACTTTCCATTCTATTATTTCCATCGTTCACATACCAATTTTCATGCGCACGCTTATACAAGCGTTTTTAAAGCTTTTCAAACTTTCAAGCACTTTTCAACTACTTTACTTTTTACAAACATGCAAGATTTGATATTTGCATACGAATCGCAAGTAATGCCTGCCGATGTAAACGCCATCTATTGAGAAATCCATGAATTAACGCATGGAAACCACACCCTAGATTAGGCTGTCTACCTTTAGGTCTTTTCGATACGCGACCTGTGCTCATTTTATTAGCAATTTACTCCCTCTCTCTTCGCGGTTTATCCTCATTCTTACTATCAAATTACTTTCTCTGTTTGCTTTTACTAACAAACATTTTCTTTTCTCCTTACTGATAAACACATTTACCAATCATGCAAATATATAATATTTTAACGACATAATTACCATTTCTCGCGTACAATGTATATACTGCACACTTTTTGCACCACATAATGCATTTTATACTTATACTAAGCATTTCAACTTAATATATATATATATATCTATTTCTACTCTGTTTATAATCCGCTTTATACTTGATAATATATTTCTTACATGAACTTCATGCACTGTATATATATCCACCTGTTCAGCAATTGCGGATACATGCCTGCGCAGCATATATGAATGCATTTTACATGACATTAAAATTATTCATTACTATAAAGCGCAAGTCTTAACATTATTATTTGTCTTTACCAATTTAGCTCTTTCATTAAACTTACCAATTAAATTTGGCGCCCTAAGGCTGTATACGATATCGCCCCATGTTCGGCACATATATCACCGGTAAGCCCTTTTCCTTTGGGTTTGAAGTCGCTAAAATTACAGTGGACAAACTAAGTCTTGACTCTCAATAATTCACAAAACTGCTGTCAATATGCACAACAAAGCTCACCGACTATCAAAATCGAAATAATATCCGACCATACTTACAATAAGCTTCGAAACCTTGAGTATATAGTTGACATGTGGACAGTAGAATAATGCCAAAGACCTAGCATTATAAAATGGGTAGGCTGCTTGCCCGGAGCCGGTCCCAAGAAATAGGCGTCTCAATCCTTCAAGATGTTATGGGGCAAGGACGAAACCGGCTTGCACCACTGCTTATATACCAGGAAACCACCCCCAATCAACTCAAACTGGTAAAACAACAGTCTTTCCATACAAAACCTGTTGGACCTTCCTGAGCTTATAATGATATGCGAATGACTTAACCTAAATAAGCTGGATTTCACATAGGACAATGCTATTAATGCATGGACGGAAGAATGGAATTGTACCAGACTTACCTCGATACAAACTGTGGCACCTAATGGGCTGACTGAAATGACAATCGTGCAATCATACCAGAACAAAGCACAAATTTAACAACTCGCTACAATATGTACATGCTATAATATGGATGCGCGGATAAATTTAGACCTAACAATGAAATGACACTAAAGCCGTATGCTTAATCCAAAATCAAACTACCTATATCTGACACTCCCCCTTTTTAGATGGGTTTAAACTCATCTAACCTGTATACAACCCTTCTTTGTAAACAAAGAGGTTGCTATATAAATCCATTGTAGTCTTTTTATCTCCCCCTTTTATACAGGAAAAAAAAACTTCTTTACTTTACTTTACTGGTAAAGAGAAAAAATATGACAAAGAGCCATATGAAGTGTCATCTTTAGAGAAATCTCCTTTTTTAAGACGGGTACATAGACAGTCTTACCACGACTACAGAAACCCGATGACCCCGTCACCGTGGCTACTGGACGAACTAACTTTTTAAAGAAAGCTAACCTGTTCACCTCTATGAGACATACAACCTTCTTCACCTAAAGCAATATTCCCGACAGAGAAATACAATGATGCGACACCTTTTCTAAACCTTAAAAAAAAAATCTTTATACCAGTAATTACCCTTTACATATATATAACACCCTCATATTTTGATTTGGGCAATACATATCCTATATGCTGCTATATATATAAACAGATCTAATCTTGCGCAAGACAATAAACAAAATTACCACCAAGCGCTACAAATTCCACTTGTGCACATGTAACTCATTTAATTAATGTCAACTTCCAAAGGAACGATTTGTGTTATAGGCCTATGCAATTTGCTAACTCTTGTCCTGAGAATAGCAGATCTGACACGCCCATCCTTAGACATGACAACCTCATCCACTATAGCTAATGGCCAGATGTTCCTAGGCATACCACTTTTACATATAAGCACTAACTCGCTGACTCGTATGTTACGGGTAGGAAATCTCCACTTTGACCTTGTATTTAAGGTGGGAAGGTATAAACGTATCCACTTATCCCAGAATAAAGTACTGAGATGCTGAATATACCTGTACCGTGAACGATAAGCATCTGATTGGCTTCCTATACTTGATGGGATTTCACATGATTTTAAATTGAGCAACAGGCTTGGAGTGAGTGGTGTGAAATCATTAGGGTCAGAGCTCAACTTAGTAAGAGGTCTACCATTGACAATTGCTTCAACTTCACAAAATAATGCAGCCAACATCTCATCCGTTAGGTTAATGGTATGAGGCATGATAACTTTCAAAACACGCCTATTAACCTTTGCCAAGCTCCGCCATAATGTGGACACCTAGGAGGAATGAACTTCCATTCTATGGCTTTTGGCGCACAAAATTGTAACAGAGCATTCTTAGCATGATGCTCGAAAGCATGTCGGAGCTCACGCTCACCTCTAACAAAATTCGTGCCATTATCTGGAAAGATTTTGATAGGTGTACCTCTACGACAGATAAATCTTCTGAGCGCATTCAGAAAAGAATCTGCCTCAAGAGAATAAAGCATTTCTATGTGTACTGCTCTTGAACATAGACACGTAAAAATGCAACCGTATCTCTTCCTTTGACCTTGGTAAAACTTAGTGAGGAATGGCCCAAAGCAATCTATTCCTACATATGAAAAGCTTGGCAAATGTGGTTGTATCCTCTCATTAGGCAAGTCTGCCATCAACTGTTTGATAGGTTTGCAAAATAGCTTTTTGCAGGTAACACACTGTCTTAATTAGACAGTGTCATTACCATATCCAAACCGTAGTCCTAACGAAACAAACCCAAGTCAGTTCCAACCAAAGGCAATGTTCCTTGGTATGTATAGCTGAAACGTATAAATTTATAGTTCGTATTTACCCAAAAGAGACCAAAACGTAAGTACAAAGGTCCATAGGGGGGGAGGGAACCTTATCTAGTTTTCACATGACAGAATGCAAAAAGTTTAGTTTGAAATTATAGGCCTATTTCAGTAAATTGGCTTGAACAGTTGTATCATTCATGCACATACAGGACCATACAATTTATGAAAAGGGACCAAAATTTGCATCACATCAGAGAATTTGTAAGCGGAGGTTCTTAACTTGTTGAAAATGTCAATAAAATTCAGTATTTAAAAAGGTACTACTTGCAACCACCATCTCAACAATGATCATCATCCATATAAGTCCACAAAGCGACACCAACATCAACATCAATCCATCAGAAAAGCCCTCTAGGCCTAAAATGACCATCAATAAGAATCTAAACAAGATGATTATATAATTCGATGTGTTTTACGCATGTAGTTAAAGACATGATGTTGTTTTAAAGGAGATAAACTAAGAGTATTTCAAAAAGAAAAGTGTTTGAATTTCTAAATATAGTAAGTACATTGGTTCAAATGTTAAACATCAGCCAGAAGCAAGTTACATTAGGCCTCAAATCATTAAAACGTAGTCAAAAATGCATTACAATAGTCAAAATTTTTAAGGATAGCAGTCACATTTCAAGTTGGTTTCCAGAAGTATTTTTGAAAGGACATTTAAATGTTCAAGATTTAAATGTTCCTAAAGGTAACTGTTAGTATAACTGTTTTCCTGTAACAGTTTTAAATTTTTTCATTTATAAAAAGACGTAGTTCAACTTGTCAGTCAGTTGATTTAGATGTTAATTATTTATACAAAAGAGAGACAGAGAAAGAGTACATTAAACACTTTGAGCCAACCTGACATGACCTTCATAATAACAAACTATATTCATCAGACAATTATAAAAAACAACATCAGTTTCACTACACTTGGAACACTTACTGCACTGCAATATGTGCAGAAAATGCCTGAATGTTCAAATTGTTACCAAATATATAAGGGTTCCATGGAAAGAGAAGTGGATAACAGTTTTCAATGATAGTGATGCGACCAAACCAAATACCGGTTTAACCTTGTCAGATTCAGGATCATTTACGAAATAGTAAGACATGCTAGTGTTCGTCGTCAGAAGGATCCATGACCAACAGTAATGAGATTTAAATGAAGGAGAGTATCTTCTACCTGACTTGGAACAGGTTACCAACATATTGGCAGTGGGTTAAACCAGTTTTACGGGATCCCAATCCTCCCACTTTGGAAAACACTCACATTCATTTAAAGTAGGCCTAAAACAAATTTAGCCCTTAATGTTAATGTACAGTTATAAAAGGTAATTACCTGACCATAGTTCACAGACATCATCCAAACAATGACAGGACAATTAATAGTACAGAAACACATGATCCATATTCATTAATTCCAAACCAAACAATGACGGCAAAGAGATTTCAGACTTGCCAAAGCATCAAAATTTCTTTTCCAATACCAATGTGAAGAAACAAATTTCATTCCTGACTTGAGACAGGCAGTCACCCATAAAAGGCAACTGGTGGTTTTAAACCAGTCCTCTCAACCTTAGAAATATTAATCATTAACTGCAGACACTAGTTCCTTTTCCAAAATGTATAGGCCTAACCAACCAAAACACAAATTTCATTTCTTCTGCCAAAAATAAAAAGAGACTTGTTAGGCCTATCACCTTTTAGTTCTCCCGACTTGTCAGTCAGCTAAGTTTAAAGTAAAAGAGTAAAGTAGGCCTACATCGTTTTTGAGATATTTATGAATCTGGAACATTAAAGGAATTTTAAGTCAGACTACTATATTTACATTAAGATCCTCTTTACTACAGCCCTAGCCTTTGTCATCCAATAACTTTCACGGATATTTGACAATGTCCATTCCACACCAGTATGTCCCTGTACATGGTAATACCTAGCTATAGCACGAGCTATTACATGCCTGTGTGGAATGAGGATTAGATGGCTGCCTGTACGCCCTCCAATTCGCAACATACCTTTCTTATCCAAAAAAGGATTAAGGCTGACTATTGAGCTAGACTTCAACACCGGTAATCCAGCTTTCAGGTTAGCGATTTCACGTTGAAAAGACACATGTTGAACATGACGTATTATGAAATCGTGGGCCTTTTCAAATTCCTTGACTGAAAGTACACCTGATATATCCCTGTGTCTACATTTCCAATCTATAAATCTGCGCAACCACGCTACAGACTTAATGATCTTATGCCAGTCGGAAAAATGCTCACATATTCTTTGCAAAGTGTCATTTGATGTACCTGTCTCCTGCAAGTCATGACAAATTTCTTGCTTCACTTCAGGATCCTCTTTGTTTACCTGAAACACTTCATCACTCGATCTCCAGAATGCATTTGGCTTATTCAACCACAACGGACCTTTACGCCACATCTCCACTGAATTTTCCTGAGTGAAAAATCTAGGCCTAGTCAACATATCAGCAGGATTTGAATCACCCGCCAACTTTCTCCAACTACTTGGCAGTGTATTCTCTCTGATACAACTCACTCTATTAGCTACTAAAATATGAAATCTACTAGACTCATTTTTAATGTAACCAAGAACTATCGTGCTGTCAGACCAAAGATATACTGGAACAGCCTGTAGATCAAGCTCACGTGACATGATGATAAATAGGTCAGTTGCACATTTTGCCGCTTGAAGTTCCAAACGAGCTAGGGTCACGGTCTTTCGAGCGGGGCAAACATGTGACTTGGACATAACTAGTTCACAGCTGATTTGTCCCTTCAAGTTAACGCACCAAAGATAGACAACAGCACCATAGGCCTTCATACTAGCGTCAGCAAATATATGGAACTCGAAGTATCCGTGGTCGAAACAACTAGGCTTCAAACATCTTGGAAAGTTAAGATCTTGCAATTTGTCTAACGATTTTATCCATGACTGCCACTGCTGCGCTAAACTAAATGGTACATTCTCATCCCATTCCAGATTCAAGCAAGTCGCCTGTTGAAGACACAACCTCCCAGCCACCACCCAAGGCGAAACAAGTCCCAAAGGATCGTATATAGAGGCTATAATATGGAGCATAATCCTACGTGTTATAGTCTGACCTAGCTCTGTATGCGTCTCAAAATAGAATTCATCACCTTTAATTCTCCATTTAACCCCTAACGCTCTACAGACACTGTCATCTGAAAAATCATGGACATTGCTTGCCCTTTGACTTGTGGGATTCTCCTGCATAATATTTTCATCGTTGACAGCAAATTTAGCAAGATGGAATACTCCTGTACTCAACACGGCTGGCACACCAGTAATAATTTTGTAAGCCTCGTCAACGCTAGCTACTGATACGGTCAAGTCGTCAACATACATGGCCTTCAAAATTGCCTGCTTGACAATTGGGTCAGCACGTGGATTGTCAATCACGGTCTTACGCAACACATAAGCTGACGAGCTGGCACAAAAAACCCCTGCAAACAGATGTGATACCATTCTGATATGAATTAGTTTTCCGTTCTTGTACCAGACAAATCGCAATGCATCTCTGTCACAGTGTGGAATCAACACTTGGTTGTACATACTGGTAATATCGCCTTGGACCGCATATTGATGCAATCGGAAACGGATCAAAACAAATTGTAATTTATTTGTCAAATCAGGACCTTGCATGCACCTGTCATTAAGCGACTTTCCATCATACTTGGCTGCACAATCAAATACTACTCTAAGCTTCCCTGGCTTATTATCATTCAAGACACAGTGATGCGGTAAATACCATGTTCGACGCTCACTATCATGAACTTCACTTTCAGGAACAATCTCTGCATATTCCGAATCTAGCAATTTTGATATTTCTTCATCATATCTATTATACAAATTGTCTCTGTTCAAATGCTTCACAAGATTCTCTAGCCGCTTGATAGCAACGCTCAAGTTATTAGGCACGATTTCTTCTGGATCCCTCCAAGGAATTGGCAACTCATACTGACCTTTGACCTTTCTACATGTATTATCCCACAGATTTATCACTCTTTTGTCTTCAGCAGACATACCTGGACGCATTGAACATACATTTTCAATATCCCAAAGCTTATTTATATCAGCGATGGGTTCCTCTGATGGTGAACTTACTGTGCCACTGGATGTAGAAATGAAATTGCAAATCACTGCATCACTAACTGTGACATCCTGTATACACCCATGTACAGTCCAACCAAACAAATACCTCACACCATAGGGGCTCCCCCGAGGACCTGGTCTACACTCCAGTGGCAGTAAAGCCTCACTGTAATTTTGTCCAATCAGCAGATCTAATTCATTGCAGTTAATACTCGCAGAAACATCAAGTCCTTGGAGTTGTTTCTACTTTGTTAGATCCACATCAGCTGTACAAATTGGAATGTCATCTACCACTTTAACCCCTGACATGTGAATACTCTCAGAACATGCACTAACTACAAAAGATACATGTGAGGATGCTTTTGTCTCAGAGCCTGACATTGTCTTCAGTATGTATGAATAATGTTCTCCCTTCAATTGTAACTTATCGGCCAATCGCTGCGAGCAGAATGTACTACTAGACAGTGTATCGAGAGCAGCATTTATCCACAACTTACCATTAATCTGAACTCTAACAATAGGCATAAAACAATTAGTTGTATTTGTAGCCATTGTAGATGTCAAATCGGTATGCAAAAGTACAGAATGCAATTTTCCACAGCAAAAACATCTATTTGAACTTTTGCATTCTTTGGTAGCATGATTGTTTCGAAAGCAATTATGGCACAACTTGTGCTTGTCAACAAATGCTAGCCTGTCAGGAATACTGAACTCTTTGAATTTAGCACACCTCATAAGATGATGTGATCGCTTGCACAATATGCATGTTTTGTGCATAGGCTTTGAATCATCCGCAATCGCTGAAGCATTACAAATCAAATTCCTTTTTGATTTCGAATTGTTTCCACTTTTTCCACCTGATTTGTTTTTCGGCCTAACTGTAGGCGTTTGCTGGCAATCACTTACACTTTCTTCGTGTGTCAAGTGTGTCAAACCATGACTAACAACCCTTTTGTAAGCTTGCATACGCTCTTTTCTAGCTATACTTCCGCACAAAGGATCGTCCATCTCATTACTTACGTCTTCAACAAATTTGCATAAGTTATCAAACTTGAGATAACAACCAGACGATTTCTTACTTTTAAGCTCTTCTTTATCCCATCTATTCTGTACCCATATAGGTAAGCGAGACACTATGCCAAATGTGATGACTTGTGTGTTGAGCTCATGTAACGCATCAATATGCTCTCGCACTTGATAAGCATATCTCAACTCATGACACAACGATCTCATATATTTAGGTGTTTTAACCAACTTATCAGCTCTCAAGGATTTGATTATGCCTTGTGTCACCTTATGTTTTGAACCAAACAATGATTCTAGCGTACCTAACGCTTGTTCATAACCTCTCTTACCACATATAAACACAGCACTCTGAATAGCATCTTTAGCTTCTCCAGATGTGTATTGTAGTAACCTTGCCAATCTTGAATCATAATCGGTGCATAAATTCTCTACGTTAGCCTTAAAAGAGCGAATGAAGGTATGATAAGACAATGCTCCTCCTGAGAACACTTCAAGCTCAATTTTGGGTAAAGAAAGTAAACAAACCGTTTCACTTGATGTGATAGGCAACTTTTCAGCTTGAACTTTTGTAGCCGAAACTTGTGATTTAAGACTACTAGACTTAAACAAGGCATCAGTATATCTGGTATGCACTTGGTCATAATATTCATCATGTTCCCCAACATCTGTATCTTTATCCATGTTTACCACCTGATCATGCAAATCTGAAAAATCAGTAAATGCCTGCTTTACCTTTGATCTCAAGTCTGGTATCAACTCTGTAGTATCACCCTCTGCGACGATACGCGAAATTTGATTCGCAATTCGGGTGACTTTAGATTTGGCGGTTTTACGACTATCTTTCAATTCAGAAACAGTAGCCATGGTGATGTTTATCGCCAAACATATAATAGCCAAAAATGAAAGTAGCTGAATATCACAGCGACAATGCATAAATGATTACTATTTCCCCTGAAAGAAAGATGTTATCCAAATCTTATACTGTGACCATATACCTACATGTACATATATACTTCGATACTCTGACGAGCATATCTTTTTTTTTTTACTCACACATACCAGTACTGAATATGGACCTTTCGTAGTATTCCTGATATAGCCCTGCTAAACTAGGTAACTGTCCATAAATGTAACACGGTGTCACTCCTTGGATTACTTGCAATGCATGTCAGAGTCCCTTACGATGCATGTTAACCTCGCGTAGACTTACGACGCATGTGAGAGCCACTTGCAATGCATGTCAGAGTCCCTTACAATGCATGTTAACCTCGCGTAGACTTACGACGCATGTCAGAGCCACTTGCTATGCACATCAACCTCGTGTAGACCTGCGAAGCATGGCAACCAAGCCCAGCTCCTTGATAACGAAGTACATAAGTCCAGTTTCTCATAGGCAGAAAGAACCAACGTTGATATAGCCCCCTTGACTATTTAATTGTGTTAATTCTGTGATTTACATGGGACGGTACGCACCAAAAAAACGAAGACTTCTTGTTTTGCCGATAGGTGCCATATGTTTATTGAATCCAAGGAATCATTCGCCAATATACAGCAAAGCCATCCAGGTTCCTTCCTAGATTTACAATTCGCTGATACTTAGTGGTTGCATGAATGCATGGATACATACACTGAAAATAAGTACCAAAACTATTATTAACATGATGTATCACAACTGTATCAAACATTTAACACACTTATATGTATAGTCTTAACTATAATTTTACAATGTATCATATACCAAAAATATTATACCTTTTAACCATATCAATTTACTTTTTTTATTTTTAAACCTTTAACTTTGCCAACTTTCCATTCTATTATTTCCATCGTTCACATACCAATTTTCATGTGCACGCTTATACAAGCGTTTTTAAAGCTTTTCAAACTTTCAAGCACTTTTCAACTACTTTACTTTTACAAACATGCAAGATTTGATATTTGCATACGAATCGCAAGTAATGCCTGCCGATGTAAACGCCATCTATTGAGAAATCCATGAATTAACGCATGGAAACCGCACCCTAGATTAGGCTGTCTACCTTCACGTCTTTTCGATACGTGACCTGTGCTCATTTTTATTAGCAATTTACTCCCTCTCTCTTCGCGGTTTATCCTCATTCTTACTATCAAATTACTTTCTCTGTTTGCTTTCACTAACAAACATTTTCTTTTCTCCTTATTGATAAACACATTTACCAATCATGCACATATATAATATTCTAACGACATAATTACCATTTCTCGCGTACAATGTATATACTGCACACTTTTTGCACCACATAATGCATTTTATACTTATAGTAAGCATTTCAACTTAATATATATATATATCTATTTCTACTCTGTTTATAATCCGCTTTATACTTGATAATATATTTCTTACATGAACTTCGTGCACTGTATATATATCCACCTGTTCAGCAATTGCGGATACATGCCTGCGCAGCATATATGAATGCATTTTACATGACATTAAAATTATTCATTACTATAAAGCGCAAGTCTTAACATTATTATTTGTCTATACCAATTTAGCTCTTTCATTAAACTTACCAATTAAATTTGGCGCCCTAAGGCTGTATACGATATCGCCCCATGTTCGGCACAGATACCACCGGTAAGCCCTATTCCTTTGGGTTTGAAGTCGCTAAAATTACAGTGGACAAACTAAGTCTTGACTCTCAATAATTCACAAAACTGCTATCAATATGCACAACAAAGCTCACCGACTATCAAAATCGAAATAATATCCGACCATACTTACAATAAGCTTCGAAACCTTGAGTATATAGTTGACATGTGGACAGTAGAATAATGCCAAAGACCTAGCATTATAAAATGGGTAGGCTGCTTGCCCGGAGCCGGTCCCAAGAAATAGGCGTCTCAATCCTTCAAGATGTTATGGGGCAAGGAAGAAACTGGCTTGCACCACTGCTTATATACCAGGAAACCACCCCCAATCAACTCAAACTGGTAAAACAACATTCTTTCCATACAAAACCTGTCGGACCTTCCTGAGCTTAAATTGATATGCAAATGACTTAACCTAAATAAGCTGCATTTCGCATAGGACAAAGCTATTAATGCATGGACGGAAGAATGGAATTGTACCAGACCGACCTCGATACAAACTGTGGCACCTAATGGGCTGACTGAAATGACAATCGTGCAATCATACCAGAACAAAGCACAAATTTAACAACTCGCTACAATATGTGCATGCTATAATATGGATGCGCGGATAAATTTATGACCTAACAATGAAATGACACTAAAGCCCTATGCTTAATCCAAAATCAGATCTACCTATATCTGACAGGTATAATACAAAGGTGTATCAACCATAGTACATTTGAGTGATTTATATAAATTATCTCGAAATTTAAGAGATCTTAGTATACCATTTGTTATCCAGGGGGATCGCTTATGTTTGTATTTGTTAAACTTGACGGTTTTGACCAGAAGGTGTTTATTTTTAGCATGTATGACAACATTTTGTAGTTTATTGTAATTTATGTTAGGATCAGCATGCGTTTCGGAATATAAGACCATTGTGAAGTTAATATTACTGATCTCCTGTACAAAATTTTGTATAGACTGACTATCCATGATGAATAGGGGATTATCTCAAAGCATTAGTATATTAGCTTGTGTAGGGCCAGATAATTGGAAGTCCAGTTTCTCAAATTCGTTGCAAGCAATGATAATGCTTGTGAATATGGAGGGTTCCATACAAAGTTTGTCTGTGATCAAAGCCATACTATCAGGCAGGCAACTATTGTTAGCTATAGTCCCTTGTTTGACATGGAACCCTCTGATCCATCAACCGAAAAAAAACAGCAATGGCTATGGCTCAATTATTATGTTGAAACAACGGATAGCACTTTTTAGTTATCACAGTTAACAGCAGATTTATTAAGTCATTGCTGACAATATATGGTCATTACCATATATTTTCGGCAATATTTATCTAAGGCTGGAAGCACGTAACACAATAATGGGAGTGTTGGGCAACTTATGATAGTCACTGGCCTCAATGACATTCTATGTTATGTTTTTGGTAGTGTTGATGAAGTTTTAACTCAAACAAAGTACCCACATAATACCTGGGCATTTAGGCTATGTGCTGAAGAAATCCTGCATGAGAACATTGCTGACACAGAGACCTATGCGAAGCTGGATGCTCTGCTGGGAGATATGTCAAGCAAAAGTCACACATCTAGGTTGTGGAATGGAAACAAGTACCCACCGAATGGCATAGTATTTAGACTACTATGTAAAGACATCCTGCATGGATACATTGCTCACATAGAAACCTATGAGAAGCTGGATGTTATCCTGGGAGATATGCCAAACAAAAGTGATACATCTAGGTTGTGGATTGACTGCTTTGTATGTCCATATCTCATCATGAAGTTCATTTTATATGCAGAAATGGAATTAGACTGGCTATTCACTTATGGGTTGTGAGGCAAATGTTGAAACTTTTTGCTTCATCTTATATTAGCTAAACTCTGTATGGACCAAAACAGGAGAGCGGGTTGAAGACAGCACTCCTCTAAGTGCCTAGCTTTGTTTGTGCCACCTTCAAGTTAAGTCAATGGCTTAATGAATGTCTCAAAGGGCCGAATGACTTTTCCTTTTGAACTTTAGAAGTCGCATGTAAATCACAAAATTGTGCGACGTTACAATGGCTAACATTTGACATGGTCCAATGGAAACTGATCGAGTTATGGCTCAACGGAAGTTTCAAAGGGCCAAATGACCAAGGGTTTTGATTTTTGAGGTCACATGTAATAAATAATGATGCAGTGTGACATGAGCTAAATTTCGATTTCAAAATTGTCCGAATCATATGCAAATTGATCGAGTATTGGCTCAATGAATTGTATTTGTGTCTTTTTGCCCAGAACCACTTCCTAGTAGTCAATATCCTATTCCGCAGTTCGAACTCTTTACTCTCCATAAGCTAACCTGTCCCTGTCTAACCTGTATATATATGGAATTACTAGTGTCTATATTGCACACGTTCCTCTGTAAAATTTTGACATAGGCTATAGCAGCCCAAATAAATTAAAGGGTCTTCAGCGGGTAACTACAATAATATATCAAGCAGCCAAACAACCTTGACCTTCATACATTTGCATGTAAACTTTAAAAATTGTGTGACGTTAGAATTGCTCCAATTTGATGGAAACATATTTACAATTGAATTAAAATTGACCGAGTAATGATTCAACGGTAATTTTCCTTGACCAAATGAATTTGACTTTCGACCTTTAGAGGTCCCTTATTTATTACAATTTTTGTGCGACTATACATTTCGTACATTTCGAGCCCAACATGATCATTATCGAATAAGAATTGATCGACTTATGGCAAAATGAAGGTTCTTGTGGGTCAATGACCTTGACCTTGAAAGGTTATAAATCGATTATAGATGTGTGCGTTGTTGCATACCATACGCTTTGATCCACACAAGATCAATATCGGATGCAAATTGATCGAATTTTGGCAGTTTGAATGTTTACAATAGCAGACGACCTTGACGTCTAGTTTCAAAGGTCGCATTTTTATGAAAAAAAATGTGCGCTGTTGAAATGTCTTTATTTTGAGCCTAACATGGTGAAAATTGGAGAAGTGACGTACGTTTAGGAAGTTTTGTGAGGGTTGAAAATCTGTAGATAGCCAACTTATCATGAAAATTGACCTTTGGCCTTTTAGGGTCACATGTGAAGTTGTTTACTTAGGCCCAGAGTTGAGCTATGCAACAAACTTAATTTCCTTAAGTTTGTTGATACATTTGCCAGATATATGCCAATGTGTGTTTTCCATAAGTAGTTTTTGATGACCTTCGAGTTGGGCAAAGGTCACAAATTGAATGCATAAAGGTTATTGAAAGGATTTTAAATGTTGGCCAATATTGTTTTCGAAGGTTAGGGCCTTTCAAATATGGACAAATAATTAAGCTGAAAAAGGACGTGACCTTGTATAAATATGTCTAGGTGAAAAATAAAATATCAGGTGAAAAACTTCAGTGTACAAGTAAAATCCTGCACACTTTTGCGTGAAAACATTTTTTTTTCTTTTTTGCGAAGGGCCATGCGACTTTGACCTTCAAACTCGGCAGGGAAGATGCTAATTAAATTCGTGTGCCTGACGCCAGCTATCAGAAGACCTCAACATCATTCACGTCGGTTGGATGCATTGCGAGTTTTCAACATGATCACCCGAAAGGAGAAATTAGGTCAAGATCATTAACCAAATATCATGTGTATAGCTTCGAAATTAATCACACGGCTCAGTGCAAGCATTTTCATAGGCAAAATGTGGTGAGGGTTTCAAGGTTTCTTTATATAGTTTGTTGGACCGGATCAGATGATAAGTTTGGAGGTACAGTAAACACCCCGAAAGAACAATATGTCCTGATTTTCAGGAAATCTATGTCACCAGGACAAATGTTTGGAGCAAATATATGCGGTCGGGTTTTTTTTTAAGGTGATTTTTGTTTTGTTTTCACAGTTGCAAACATTGACCCAGATATGGCAAAATCGGAATTGCGGAAAAAATATTTGAATGTAGTCTTGGATTATATGGGGCAGGGGGCTTCAGTGATAGGTCATTCATTAGGCTGCCTACTGTAGAAATATACACCACAAATAGGATTGGCCCTCCCTCAGGAGAGAGGCTTAATAAAAAGCAAACCAAAAAGAATGCAGGACCATCTGATTTAGGAATACGCTTTTTTCTCTGTGGTGCCATGTTCACATTCTGCATTGGACGACTCTGCATTGCATTCACACACTCGTGGTTCCACGTAGCCACACTCGTTTTCTACCATTGGGACACATTTATCCCTCTTATTTGGGCCTGGGATAATGGGCTTTGCTACCAGGGATCTTTCAAGTATGTCACCAGACTCTGCTAGGTTTTGGCGTGAGTAACACCTTAATCTTCATAAATCATCATTCCCGCCGTTTGCATTGTATTTTTCTGTAGAAGCACCTAATATCACGTGGGGGAATTTCGTTGCAACTTCCAAATCTGTAATGTAGAACATTTCAATTATACTATGACAACATATGATGGAGAAAATTCGAAAATAACATGCAAATGCAGGGATGTATCTGCAAATGGTGCATATCTAAACGGTCATTTATACAATCATGTGCCTTTCAAAGCCAAAAGGGGCATTTTAAGTGAGGAGTGAAATTTGTTTCTTTTCGTTGCTATTGGAAGATGATAGTTGATGTGTTGTTAACTGTTGATCTTCTCTGCTGTTGCTGTTGGGTGAATTTTTTTAATATGGTAATGTTTTTGTGCAATATTTGGTCAAGGAAAAATTAATAAAATCCTCACATCAATTTGATGTTCCGAAGAATAAACCACACAATGTCTGCATACAGGGTTTCCTGACGAAAGGGTAGCAATAATCACAACCCTTTATACTTGTCATTAGTTTTTGAGCATACAGTGTATCACAATATATGAGTTAACAGTAACTTTTTTTCTGAATATCGGTTTTGTAGGACCCTTGCTTCAATTTCCATACATGAAATTTTGGCGCACCGTTATATCGCCTTGGAAAACTCATCTGCCAACCCCAAATGCATAATGCATTTTTTGTTATTGTATATTCGCTCCTTGCACAAACTGATACCTTACAGCGTGCAGTCAGTGCTGAGTTGACTCTTTAATTTCGCCACAGGGACCATACACAACAGAAATCCCGGACTGTGACACCTCAGTTGGCCCACCATAGCACGGTAAGGGAGCAGGAGGTCTTGTCTTTGGGTTTGTACTGCCGAAGGCAGACGGCTAAGTCATATGTGCTAAAACACACGAATGAAACAACATGTAAATTTGCGCAATGTTTGCAATTTAACAAATGCAATTCTTCCTGTCTTTAGCATAAAAATGATACAAAATCCAAACGATGAGATTATTTAAATTGATGTCAAATTCACAAAATTATTAACAGATGTCATGTGACAAATCACACAATAGATGTAAGATTACATTTAGTTAAATTTTGAAGGGGAACATCCTGAAGTTGCAAATCACACACGTTCAGTACAATTAAAAATGGTGATTACAGGCAAAGGGATCCTATGAAAGGCTTGCCACTGGGTTACTTTTGCAAGACAATTGGTTGTCGGAATCCCCCTGGGAATTGGTATAGGTAGGACCAAATAAATACATTAACACAAATTCAACATATCAGAGAATATGCAATGCGACAACATGTAGTAAAGGTTTTGGAATGTACCTGTATATAGTGCATTTGCCTTTATCCAGAAAATATCACACCAGTGCAAGAAATACACAAAAGGAACACATTTATGAATTGAATGACCTGATATGTCTGACAACATATAGTTACCTTTGTTATGCACAATAGATGCTTTGATATTGCAATTCACAGCCTACTCAGGGATATCAGCATACGGGCCATACATCACTCTGTTATCCTGTGAATTTGGAATATCAGGCTGGTCATCTGTATGATCAAAGCAGATTATACGTTGTGCAGACATCTGTTGTGGGACTCGTTGTCGAATAGTCTGGGAAAATTGCAGCTGGCCTGACTTGGGCAGTACGGCAGGTGACATCCTTCGAATATATGCTGGGAAGGAAGGTAGTATTCTTAATTGATAAATACCATTTATCCACAAGAACTTTACTACTCATCCAGGATCCATCAACATCACATCGACGAATGAGGTACTCGCTTGCCTAAAGCAGTGAGCTGAAATCAAGGGCAATCATTTGCTTCCAGAGCTGTCTCGATCACATCTCACAAACACTCGACTGGAATACTAAAAAAAAAAAAAAAAAGTATAGACACATTTGTTTTACATGGATTTTGAAAGAAGTCAAGCATTGACTTATCGAGTCAATCTCCATGGCACAGATGTTAGCGTATACGTCCTACCTTGCCTAGTGGAGGAAACCGAAGAACTCGGAGAAAACCACCGTGCACGGCTAAAGTGGTAGGCACTTTTTCCACATGCTGCTGAGGACGAGAATCGAACCCGGGTCGCAGAGGTGAAAGGCGAGCGTCTTACCGCTCAACCAACCGTGCACCCGAGTACTATCCAGGGGATTGCACTGGCCAGTCCATATAAATGTAATCAATAACTGGTTCCTTTAGAGCATCATCGTCTTGAAACTCCTGACATTTCTCCCACAGTCGTTTGTTCTTTTTCGATAGCTCAGGCAAGCCATTTCTAAGCGAAGGCACTGTTTCAAGCCATGTAAACCTCCCCCATATATTTCAAGAAATTCATTTGCTGCTTTCAAGACAGCATATCTTCCTAATGTGGCAAATGTAGCATTGCTGAGGTCAGGTTTACACCTGTTTAACCAATGTCGTCAATCAAGGGCCATCAGGCATTGAATTACACTGCTAGCACAGCATATATGATGGTGCTTATGGTGTCAAATTTCATGTGTTGACCTAAATATTGTTTTGGTCTCTGAGATTCTCAATACATTTAATTAAAGAACAGTATGATTAGATTGCTTATAAAATTTATGAAAGGAAGGTATTCTCTACTTGTTTTATGTTTTGAAATTATGTAAGAAAACGCATATTGTAACGTGTAAAACCTTTTTGAATCAAATATATGTAGGTTTTAGTATGAGAGCACGTCCACATATCTCACGGCTAACTTGATCACACAGTTAATTTGTACCGCTTGAAATGAAAATCATGCCAAACTGTGTAACAACATAAAACATCGTCGATAGTATTCACGCAAGTTAATAATATTTGTGATTTACTTTGTAGCTCTTTCAAAATTTTACTCATAATTTGGTTTTTAAAAAGTTGTGTTAAGGGTGCGCGAATGCCATCACTTGCAATTACAGCAAACCAATATAAAAAAAACCCCGCCGGCAGCTGCACTTGATTAGTTTTAAATTGTTCTTAACCCCCCGAACAGTTTTGAGATAGCCAACTGCATTTCAATAAAGCAAATAAGGACAGATGCTTGAAGTATCGTTAGAAGTCCCAAATGTACTTACAGTGGGACTCAGGACTCAGGACTCAAATGGCTTTATTTGACAACTGTATGGTACAGAACATATCATACATAATATTATTCAAGTTTAAAAAAAAAAAAAAATAATAAGACAAAAACAGCACAGAATAATACTCAAATACATATTCTGTCAGTGTAACTCCAGTTAAGAAACATATAATTCCGCTATCACTGGAGCCACCTAGAAAACATAGGATCACAACATTAGCACCTGCTTGTGTATAATATAAATACTGGTTATCTGGGACTGCGGGAAAAAGTAATTCAGGCCATGGTGGGACTAAAAAAAAATAAAATAAATAAATAAATAAATTAATTAATTAATAAATTAATAAATTAATAAATTAAATTTAAAATGTGCCATGTCAAACTTTCGATTAATCTATGTAACATATATAGCAATTCACAACTGAACACATTTCCGGGTATTCATTGATAAACTGCAATTTTACATACTTTGAAAATCCAGTGTAAAATCAGTAGAGACTTGTCCGTTATATTTGAAGGAGTTGCTTTTATTAAATTAGGGATGTGGAAACGTATTGAGTTTTGTGTGGAACTTCTGACAGGGAAATCTGATTAAGGAACATCTTTCTATCTGGTGATATGTGAGTGCGTAGCAGTTTGAGTCAAAAACATGTTGTTAAAGGAAAGAGTAAGTTGGTTGTTTAGATGCCTATAATACAATTCAAGGACTTTAATACGTAATTTATCTTGAGTTTTAAGGGTATTCAAGATTTTGAACAAAGGTTTGGTATGTAATACAAAATTGGTGTTGCAGGTACATCTTATTGCCTTTTTCCGTAGTGTAAAAAGTCTGTCAGAAGAATGACCGCAAGCTAAAGAAAAGTAATTGAGATGAGGCACGAAGAGAGAATTATATAGGAGACTAAGCATCAAAGTCGGTGGATAGGACCATAGTCTCCTGAGATTACCAATGACTCAGGAGAGTTTATTGCCAACTTTATTTATATGTGTTGTCAATAGAAGATGTTTATGAATCTGCAGGCCTCAAAAATTCAATCCATCCATCCCTTCAATTTTAGTATCCTTGGTTTTGAGGTCTCAATCTAGCAAAACTTTTCTTTGAGGGAAATGGAAGATCATATATTTGTTTTTTGAGATATTTAAAATTGATCCGTTTGCTGCTAACCACTCATGTACCCTCTATAATTCGGAATTAATATTTTTGGAAAGATTATGATCCGTTGATCCAGTAGAGAAGTTGAAGTTCCTCTGGCTGTGCCCAGGTAACAAATTAAATTGACGTCAAAAGAGACAATGTGTAAAAGGAGAAAGAACATCTATTTTAATCATATCTCAACAAATGTCCAAGTTACCTAAGGCCTAACAGAATTATATGAGTGGTTCCGGTAACCTGACAGGCCCTACTGAAAAGGCCCAACCCTAAAATTAATGGGAAAAAATGGGTACTTTCAAACCTTCCTTCCCTGATAAATGCTGATCAACCCAGGCCAGTGCTAGAAACTCAGGGACTCAAGTGGTACAAAAAGTACATATCTTTTCAGCGGCCCACACGAGACATGTGTGGCCCAAAGGGCCAAAGCAAGGGCCCAAAGGCATGCTAGGGGGATGTAGGGGCCTCCCCCCCCCCCATTTTGAAAAATGTCGCCGCCCCCCCCCCTTTTGAAAAATGTCGAATTCGAGAATGCAAAAGGATGCATGCTGGGGGATTTTGAGTGGAAAAGCCTGTCTTGACATGGTTGACGAAATCACAGAATTTTAGTCATAATTGTATTGATATGGTTATTTTCTCTCAGATTGTAGAAAAATCGAATTGAAATTAGCAAAAATCGGTAAAAAAATAAATGTAAAAGAGACCTTTACCATGATATCAATTAAGATAAGACAATTTGTGTATGTATATATGTAACACTTAGGGAATCTCTGCACACATATTATGCTTATTATATATTAATTCGGCGAAAATTGACTGATAACTTATCCTGCTATTAGTAAGTTGTGTATTTTCTCTACAAAAGCAAGAGGAAAAACACATTAATATAATCACTAGGCCTAAATGTACTCAACTTTTATCTCTGAATGTTGCTTAATTGATTGATTGTTTGATTGATTGATAACATTTTATTCACACATGTGCCAGCACTGTGCAACATAATTGCTGAAAGCACACCAAACTATGATGCATGAAATGGGAACACCAAATGCCTAGGGAATCTTGCCTTGGCTTATTTCCATGATAGACCACAGCATGAAAATAGTAAGTATGAAATCAGAAAAATGCTAAGTTGCCTTGCATAGGTTTGTAGCTGAAATGCTTTAATCATTTATGAATGAAAAGATAGAGATAGATAGATAGATAGATAGATAGATAGATAGATAGATAGATAGATAGATAGATAGATAGATTAGATAGATAGATAGATAGATAGATAGATAGATAGATAGATAGATAGATAGATAGATGAAAAAATAAAATCAGCCACAATTTTATAACACGAAGATAATGAAATTTTAAATATATAAAGCGGTCAGTCTCCAGTACTCCGATCTCATGAGAATCATTCATCAAAGATGATTTTATCTTATCTTTGATTTTTTTTCACATTCACTCTCTTTGATATACCCTGGCAGGTTCTGCATGGTATAATCATGATACAATAGTACCTGTAATTACCAACCCCAGTCCTCACCTGGCCAAAACGACCAGTTTTCCTTGGCATGGGCGCTTTTGCAATGTTGAATGACATGACGTGAACGACCACAGTGCTGTTCAACAGAAAATCTCTGTGGCAGGAAATTTAGATTCCCTGCAACATTTTCTCAACTTGTTCACATGAGAAACACTGACTTTAGATAAATTCTATAGCAAATATCGTTCCAATGCTCTAGTTGGACAGCCCTAGATCAGCTGCAACACGCGACCAATGACCAACAAAATTGCCCAACAAGAAAAGATCACCCGTAAAAAAGCGGTCGTTCTAAACAACCGCAACCAAGTTGCAAGCTAACGGAAAAGCAGGCCCACGTGCCGTTATTTGGCAGTAAAGTCAACTAAAACACAGCATGTGATTTCAACTTGTCTCGTTGGTTTTACTTGGGCCGGGGAAAAGCATAGTTGCTGCATATGATAAAGCCACGATGGTGCAATATCTGTATCTAGTATTGCTAGGTTCGAGGTGTCTGTTCTTCAAGTTACCAGGGCAAACGGTCGTTAAAGTACTTTTAAAACATGACTTACTATCTTAACTTTAATCTGCCCGCTCGGATGGGTCGGAAACAGTAATCATTGTTAGTTATAAATCCAAATACGACACGAAGCCATGCAGTGGCGACCGCCATTTTGGACATTGCGCAATTCATGCAATGATTGCGGGATAGTCTCACAAAAATACATTTGATTTGGATATCAAACTGAATGGTGGCCACAGCATATATCATATCACTAACGATGCTCTGAAATATTTGCGAAATATGTGTTTTTGGTTTCATATATGGTAACCCTCTTCCAACCCCCACTCGGCAAGATCGTCCCAATGCTCATTTACAAACCATTGGCATTGGGTGCAAAATCGACAATTTTAAAAATGGCAGCCAAGTCGATTGGATATTTTGAAGAGGTAGCATCTAAAATATATGTGTGGTTAGTGTCAAGGGAAGGCTAATTTGTCGAATGAATTTAATGTACAATATATAATGGGACTTTCGAGAGTGAGCATTACCTTAGAATGTAAACACAACGATAAACAGTACACCAGTTGTCGGCCCCAGAATCCGGGTTTTGTAATGAAGTAATGAAGTCGCCCTGTGGTAGTGATTTGAGGGTCATGCGCCCCACTGCGTCAAACACGAAGCTTAGTGGAGAAGGTTGTCCTGTCAGTGGATACAGGTCAAAAAGTATCGGTGGGTTTTTATATGAGTGGTTACCATATAGACACTCATGCATGGCCACTCCTGAATAGCGACAGAAAGCGCTGGCCAGTGGCACACAGCGTTAGTCAGCGTCACGGCCGGTGACTAATGTTGTCCAACGTTGGCAGTTGCTACAATACAATTGACACTTTTGCAGTTAAGCGGCGGACAGCGTTACTGAGTGGTGGACTGCGTTAGCCAGCAGCAGGGACCTGTTCGTCCTGCCGCTGAGTACTGCCCCTGTCCTGAAAGGTGCATTGTATATCATGTAAAATGAGAGGAAAAAAAGTTCAGGATGAAAAAAAAGGAAATGTGTAACTGTTCAGTAATTGCCTAAAACATCCTTATTTACGTTTTTTTGCTCATACTGATACATTTACCTATATTTATCAT
Organism: Hermodice carunculata; assembly: GCA_964020975.1. Taxonomy (NCBI): domain Eukaryota; kingdom Metazoa; phylum Annelida; class Polychaeta; order Eunicida; family Amphinomidae; genus Hermodice; species Hermodice carunculata. Next base: position 27,087,277 of record OZ026626.1, read on the forward strand.
ATAACTGTAATTTTCGCTCATTTATGCCCATGAAGTTACATTTACTCTCTTGATTGTTGGATTGAAACAAGAATTAGAGGCAAGACAATCTGAACTATAACACAAGATCTATGTATTAATTAAAACCTATATACATGGCTGTGGCTATTTATGTGAGTATAATTTTAAATAACCGGGTCTATACTTATACATGCATGACTGTATATTTAAATCTTAACCACCACAGTAGACATCTATGTGGGATAAAATTTTATTGTGTGTCATATATATATATATATATATATATATATATATATATATATATATATATATATATATATTGACTGGTGCCAAAGGTTGCAGGTTCGAGTCCCGCTCGTTCCGAACATAAATGTATACATGTGTGTGTGTGTATTGAAAGATAAACACTAAACATAGCGGACATATATGTGAAAATCTATGTAGGGGTTTCGTGCCTATATTTGGATCAGAAATTTTTATGATGAAAATGCTTTGACTTGTATCTTTCTAATTACTTGGCTGAATTACAAAATAATTCTTTAAAAAAAAATACAAAAGAACTATTTATCAGATATGAACTGTCGCTGTATAAGATGCATCAGACACTCTTGACACTAAAACTCAAATACCAAATGATTTATTGTAGAGTGATAAGGAGTTGATCATATACAGGCCAGGGAAACACCTGTCTACTGCTGTTAACCAGATAAGTCTGCACTAGAAAGAGTAATTAGACTCACTGTATTGAATACGTGGTCATAAGCAACGTATTCATCGGACAAAAATGATGCTTCAAGCTGTCATATTCGTAATATTGACCTCCGCAATTACCATCACAGACGTTTAGCCGATAAAACACTTGGGAAATCTATTAACTTATCATATATATAAATTTTTGCCCGTACCTCTGTCAGCTACATACATGATGTAAAGTGCGGTAAAGATGATAGATTAATTTTCCTTGTAAAAACACCCTTTAATGAAAAACCAGCATGCCTGCAGTTACTTAGAATATAAGCGTCTAGGTCAACGGCTTTGTTCAGCGCACTTTGGACGCATTTAGAACCTCAAGATAAGCTGTTAAATGAGCCCAAAATGTGGCGCTGAAAGAGTAAAATTAAGCCTAGATTGTTGTGCTTACATGGTTTCTGCTACCCGGCCCACTGCTAGGATACATGGTGATGTTTTAAGCTTATGTGGTGGCTAGGCATCTGTCATCCGTCCGTTGGCGTTCACAATTCATTTTTTTTTTTCTTTTCAAACACCAATGCCCAAATTTTGTCTAACTTGTTGGGAATGTACCTTGGGTGGGTCCCTACCAAGGTTGTTGAAATGGTCGCACTCCAGTGATTTTTTTTTTTTAATTTATATAATTTTTAAAACTTTTTGTTGTTGTTGTTGTTGTTGTTGTTGTTGTCTTTTGGACAAAGTTTAAATATTTTCTTCCCTAAAACCGCGCTCCCAACTGTTTTGATATCACACATGAACACTCCTCGGGGCTCTGTTCTCCAGGTAGCTATGCAGTTTTTATATTTCTTATTATTTTTCTGTGTTTTTTGCCATTTTCAACTTCTCCAGAACCTTTACTTCAATAAGCTGTAACTTGGTAAATATGTTCCCTGTGAGAAGGCCAAATAAAGTTGTTTACTAGGTGGCACTACTATGGATTCCTGATGTCTAATGATCTTTTTTTCAATTCGGGTATTTATCGGTAAATTCACCTTTACTATTGATTATTATGTGGGTCCATGGGCATTCTAATGTTAACTCGCATTTTCGACTTTTTCACTCAAACTCATCAAGCAGATTCACTTGACGCTTAGAAGCAATGTACCTTGGGTGGATAAGGTTTGTTCAAATTGTTACGCTCTGTTACGTGATTTTTGGGTTTTATATATATACATATGTATATATATATATATATATATATATATATATATATATATATATATATATATATATATATATATATATTGGGGGAGGGGGTTGCGCAAATTTTTAAAAAATCTTCTCAAAAACCGCTCACTCAAACGCTTTGATATCACACACACAGGCACACTCCTGTGAATACGTTGTTTCTAATGAGTTCAGTAGGTGGCGCTGCCTTTATTTTATTTTTATTTTTTTATTTTTTTATTTTTTTTTGGTGTGTTGTCAACTCTTCTCCAGAACCGTAACTCAGAATAAGCTCAAACTAGGTTCATATGTTCTGTGTGAAAATGTTAAACAAAATTGTTCAGCAGGTGGCACTGCTATGGATATTTCATTTTTTTTTTTAATTTGTTCAATTCGGGTACTTATCGGTGGATGTACCTTTCCAGTTGATTACTTGGTAAGCCAATAGACATGCTAATGCTAATTCACACTTGGGACTTCTGATAAGAAAACGTCAGTTCGACTGATTTCAAAGTTAGTGGCAATGTACTCAGGTTGAGTCTCAACCACATTTGTTGGAATGGTCATGCTGAAGCAATTTTTGGATTTTCCATGATTTTTGTTTTTTTAATCTTTAAAAAGATTTTCATAAGAAATTTTAACATAGGAATTTCTGTAACGGTAGTACCTTCAATAATTTGGGCCAGATTTATGTCAAACTTGATTGGGATGTACCTTTGATAAGTGTCTACCCATTTTGTCGTTTCCCAAGTCCACAGAATCACAACGGTGATGAACCCTAGGGCAGCTGAGCATGAGCTGTTCACACAGCCTTCTTGTTTTTACTTATTGTTTTGTACATTATCCAAGATTTTGTCCGCTAGAGTAGCGTTTAGTTGTTTGCATCGAGCAGCGTGCTTCCTATATAGAATGCTTCATTTCTCGCAAAGAAACTTATGTTTACCCTTGGAAACAGTAATGGTTCGGGCCACACTTACTATCAAAGCATGTGCCACACAAGCCAGTGACAGAAAATGGAACATACGTCCATGAGTGATACCCAGTATAATTTTGATCAAGGTTCCGTTAACCGGAAGAGTCGGCTTTACATGTCACTCTATAGTCGAACCTGAAAAATGTAGCCTACTTTCTAATTTAATGATAACTCGTACTGTGCTTGAAAATGTGCACTCGATGGATTAACATTAACCATTAAATCAGGTCATTGTACATTACATCTCCTCACCTGGATGCCACTGCACTTGTGCCTGGGGATCAAGATAATGTAGTTGCATTCAGTCTAAGATGAGGTCGTCTGTCCAAATACAAATAAGGCCTTCTGAATAATGCTGTGCATTGTGTACAAGGTGTGGCATAATTTATGCCTATCATGTATTAATGTTTAATTGCTTTCGACAGTTACCATCTAAAACCCTAAATATATTCATAACATCAAGTTTGATTGTGGTAGGGGGAGACATCTATGTACAGGCTGGTAAATTGATCAAAATTACAAGCAAATTTGAAACAGCACATCACAATTATTGTCGAGGAGCTCTTTAAAGACCTTCAGGAGGCCAACATTGAATTTCTTGTAATGACAGCACCATCAGGATGTACAAACATAACTCACAAGTCAGGCCAACTTTGCATGGACTAACATGATGAGGCTACCATCACCATCAGAATGTACAAATATAACTCATAGGTCGGACTAGCTGTGCATAGACTAAATTTATGAGGCTTCAGAATATGTATTCAATTCTTCAAGACTGAAAAACGTGATTTGTGATATGTTGAAGGCTAGGCAGTTGGGGTATCCCCCCCTCCCATGGATATACGAGTCTTGTATTATGTGCTTCTTTTTTTTAACCAGGTATGGTGAACTTTGTGGCATTCGAATATTCACCAATTTTGCAATGATGTGGGACTGTGGCTTAGAATACAGTGGCTCAAGAGTAGAAACTTGTCAATCTGGTAAACAGCATGAAAGCTGGCTTCCTGGATTATCTCACAAAGGTGGTGAATTATAATTGCAATCTGGTGAAAAATAGTTACTTGCTGAAGTCAGAGGGGTACACGATGATGTGAAGCTAATGTTAGATGGTATGGAGCAGAAAGCCTCCAATCTGGAGGAGGAGGTCACAGCTTTGACATCGGACTGAGAAAACTGAAACAACAACTTATGAGTTAAGACAAAATGAATGACATAATACAGGAAACCATAAGCGATGGTAATGCTCGCCTTGTACACTATGAGCAATAAACAAGATGTTATGAAACTGGTCTCAACCTTTTGCAAGGAAAATTTCAATATTGTTCATACAGAAATAGACATTAATTCTATCGACACGGTGGGAGACAAGGGTCAAAACAGGGTGATTCTGAGTCCAGTTCTTGTGTAAAGACTCCATGAGGCAACACTTCAAGCCAGAAGATCACTGAGAAGCTCTAGATATATCCTTAGAAATGATATGGCCCCAGATCTATACAATTAAAATAATTGAATGAGGAACGACAGCCAGGTTACAGACACATGGGATGGAAATTGTTGTGTGGAAGTGAACGGTAATTCTTGAAGAAAATAATTAAATGTGGACAAATCCCGGGTGAAAATATCAATGCATGCAGATCTTGGTTTATCCAGCCTCAGAATGAACCTCAGGAATTGATTACCATTTACTCGTATTGTGCTTACATCCAGACATAGATGTTCCCAACTGCGCAGAAACAAGGGAGGTCTTTGTAATTTTTTCAGGCGATGTGACACTGTGTAGTCTTAATGCAAGCGAATTGTAATTTTTTTTTTTATTTGTCTTGCTCAGCATCTGGCGTAAATAAGGCTGAATTATCGGTTCCCCTGGATAAGTCTACCTACAGACTTATTTCCGATATGGCAGATCTTTGAGCCGAGCTTTTCTAAGCATGGACCTCAATATGTCGTGATAAAAGTCACAGCTCTTGTTTTTAGGTGATAGGGCATCTAGTTAAGTGTAACTCTGAGAAAGAGAAAATAAATTTTATTCTTATTTCCCTACTTTTTGATGATGTATATGCTTATCTACTTCAGTGATCCAAGACGTGGAATAAACACCTAAAAATGAGAGATGCAGATAAATATGCACAATGCATGCATGCAGTCCAGGTTTTTTCTAACTAACTAGGCATTTACTTCCCATAGAACATGTACACTAAATTCAATTGATATGTACACGTGTCTATGGGAAACAGAAATAAAAAAGAATTGTATCTTTACTTTCTTGAGTAAGTTAAGACGATGTAGATGTTATGTGAATACTTTTGACCTGTGATTGGTCACAAAATCTACATCCATACAGGTAAACTTGTACAATGCATGCATGCAGTCTACGCATTTTTAAATAAGCAGATATGTTATATAAAACTTACTATGTATGCAAATATTTATGGACATTTATTTTCAGCCCTGTGAGTGAATTACAATCTTATTTCCCGGAGTAAGTTCAGATGTGGCAGATGCATGGTTACAGTGTTGAGTTATGAACCTTAAACTGGCATTTTGTGGTATTGACTTGCAATTAATGATTTTGTAATACTGTCTGTACATACAGCGGAGTGCTGAGCTACGATTCCTAGTTTTATGAATTAGAAAGATTTGCAACTGCGATATTGACATGCAATGGTCTCAGTACTATCATGTTCCATTATTTTGGATAACAGTTGCTTTTCCAGTCAATAATGAGAAACTGTGCCAATTCTGACCCAGTTTGTGTGTTTTTACTGGTCCAGCAATGGGTTTCCAGAAGTGGCACCGTAATAACTTGTTCATTGACATTTAAATGTCCCAGTGCTGGCTGCTTCAACTGGTCCAGTGTAAAATATTTATTAGTTATGGTTATGGTGCTATTATCGCACAGAACATACTGCCTGCACTGGTCTTGAAGAAAGCCTTAAGCAGGCCATACCTTAACTAGAACCAATGCTAAACTGGTCCAGTACTGGTCCTGTACTTGCACAGACAGGCACGCACACACGTACACACAGGCACAAGCATCATGCATGCAAACACAGTTATATTCCCATTTTGAAACAAATCTAACGTTCATACATATTCATCCATATCATAACAAAAAGAATAATATACTACATATAATTATATTAAATTTGTAATTTATTAAAGTGCAGCCACTTTTGTCTCATTTTGTGATCAGGGACCTGTTTGAGGTCCCTACTCTGGTATACATCAATTATCCTGCCCTCCCACTGCCCCTGCTTTATCTCTGTCTGCTATCTGCTTTCTCCTCCAATATTTTGCTGCGTTGCGAAGCCAGAGCGTTATTCCTTTGTGTACTTTTGTTTTTGTGCAGTTTTTTAGGACTGAATTTTTCATAACAGACGCTGAAAGGATAGAATGCTGTGGTTAACTATAAGTTCAAATAGTACAGAAAAACATGATCCATATTCATTAATTCCAAACCCAACAATGACAGCAAAGAGATTCCAGATTTGCCAAAGCATCAACATTTCCTTTCTAATACCAATATGAAGAAACAAATTTCACTCCTGACTTGAGACAGGCAGTCACCCATAAAAGGCAACTGGTGGTCTTAAACCGGTCCTCTCAACCTTAGAAATATTCATCATTAACTGCAGACACTAGTTCATTTCCACAATGTATAGGCCTAACCACCAAAACCGCAAATTTCATTACTTCTGCCAACAATAAAAAGAGACCTGCTAGGCATATCACCTTTTTAGTTCTCCCGACTTGTTAGTCACGTAAGTTTACAGCTAAAAAAAGTAAAGTAGGCCTACATCGTTTTTGTGATATTTATGAATCTGGAACATTACAAACACACTCTACTTCCACTATAACTATGAGTCGGAGAACAAAGCTCACCGCACAACATAGCCAATGAAGTAATTTTCAAATAGTACAGAAAAAGATGATCCATATTCATTAATTCCAAACCCAACAATGACAACAAAGAGATTCCAGACTTGCCAAAGCATCAACATTTCTTTTCTAATACCAGTGTGAAGAAATAAATTTCACTCCTGACTTGAGACAGGCAGTCACCCATAAAAGGCGACTGGTGGTTTTAAACCGGTCCTCTCAACCTTAGAAATATTCATCATTAACTGCAGACAATATCGAGATGGTACGAAAGCAGCAGTGTATTCATATAAAACTAGCGAAGTGTTAGTTTCCAGATTTATAACAGATTATCCAAAATAAAGTCAGGTATCCAGTTCCAGCATTCAATGCTTGGGTACCCAAGTTCAGGAGGGGTACTGACTAGGAGGAACATATACACACAGGAAAATTTAAAAAAATGACACGTGTCATATGTACAGTATGGTGTGTATTTTTATTTTCAGCACTTCCCTAAGTAAGGTAGTCCATTGGGTAGGTGTTACATATTGTATTGCTGGATATCTGAATACACTTCAAATTATCTTTAAATGTTAAGGCTTTAAAGTGGTATTTCAAGGGGAATTGAAACGAAATTTGCACTTGTGACCCTTCCAGTTTCAACACTCCTGGAAACGTGCGGACTGGAATGTCGTTTACAAAAAATACACCAGCAACATTCTATCTGCTTGTTACTGCAATGCACAGCCTAATGCCATTAAAGGCTCGCTTCTCCACAATTGGCCTAGTGTGCATTCTGTCTCCAGCATATTGTACAGGCACCTGAACACAACTAGGTGTTGCTTCTTCGTCTGCATTGGTAGCACAGCCCTTGTGTCTACATCACAGCTATGTATTTAGTTGCCAGCTATGTTCATGCGTTCATCCACTTTTGTCTGACTTGTTGACACTTTGTCTTATGGCACACAATTAGACTCCCCAGTGTATAATTTCCTTATTATATCGCCCACTATGTACATGTATCACTTTGGTTACCATAATGAAAAAAACCTCCTGTTTCTGCAAACGATACGACTTACAGTCTCTGTGAAAAGTACTATGTTTAACTAAAACACTGGCACTCCCTTATTATACCAAACAAAAGCAGTCATCCACATTTCAGGACATTCCAGCCGTTAAGCGCCCACGAGGACGAGATTTAGGCGAGAGAAGTTGAGTAGCATTTTCAGTGGTGAAAGTTTGTGAATATTTGGGTATTTTCTGGGATACTTATGGTAAACATTTTGCAAGTTCTTTTTTTGGGGGGTAGTATGAGATCATTAGCGTGGAGGCCGCCTTATTGAAATTTGAAACCGAGTGAGAGGAAATATATTATAAACAAGAAGGTAAAGACAGAAGTAGGATGCCAGGATGACGTTTGCCGCAGTGTAGAGTGGGGATTGGTGCTGTGTCTCGTGCAAAGGGTGATAGGAGAGTAGAAGGGAGGTCACCTAGGCAGGAGAGAAGGGGAGAGGGGAGAGGGCCTGGGGCTGGGAGTAGTGAAAGGGAGTGCAAGAGCAAAGTGGAGAATGGGACAAGTGTAGGGAGGAGGGATTGGGAGAGAGTAAATATATAGGAGATAGGATGGCAGTCCTCTCACATACAGTGTGATGATTCCTGTATGTGGGAGGACTTCGAGAGCATGAGGTTGGCCTGTACTGTTGAGAAAGTGAAGGCAGACAGCTGTTAGTGCAGGTGCGGGAGGTATAGGAGGGATGAGACCTTAGAGGTCCAGCTGGCAACCCTAAAAATAGAGTAAGAAGAAGCCAGAGACAGAGCCAGGGCTGTGGGGTGGCAATGAGGTGGGGCAGGAGAGTTGTGTAAGGGAGAAAGCGAGATGGATAGCATGATATAGTGCTCAGGGGGACACTAGGGAAGGAGAGGAGGGGTTGGCACAGGTAGGAGAGGGTAGCAAGGAGCAGAGGAGGGCAGAGAGGGTTTGCCAGGCAGTCGTGGTGGTAAGTAGCATTGTCAGGAGGGTAGACAGGATGTTCTCTTGGCAGGATAAAGTGAATAGGGTAGAGTGTGCTTACCAGTGGCAAATATTAGGGATGTGAAGGAGCGTGTACAGAGTTAAGTCAGAACTAATGGAGAGTGCCCGAGAGTTGTGGTGCAGGCAGGTACTAACGACCTTGTGGACAGACAGGATGGGGGAGGAAGGGAGAAGGTAGGAACAGAGCCAGTGCTGGGGAGGTACAAGAGGCTGTTGGACAGATAAGGGCAGTTAAAATGAGCCTCTTGGGATGGGGATTTTTCCCAGGTATAACATATGTGGGTGGGAGTCCATCAGGATTGTAGCAATTCATAGGCAGCTGGGAGGGATGTGCAAGGAGAGAGGGTTTGTTTCTTTGTCTGTTTGTTTGCTTGTTTGTTTGTTTGTTTTTTGTATGGATTATGGGAGGACTTTGCAGGCAGCTGGGAGATGTTTTTGTGGAATGGTTTGCACCCGAGCCAGATAGGAGGAGACAGACTAGGGCAGGTGTAAAGCAAGTGGGTGCAACAGCACAGTTACATGTAGGGCCAGCACGTAGGCTATAAGGCCCTAGTAGTAACGAGCTTTACATAAGTTATAAATGAAGCAACCAAGGCTACATTACTTTATGTCATTATAATGGAAATTTATTTATCATTTATTTATTCATTCATTCATTCATTTATTGAGTTCTTTGCATGGATATTTATCCATTCATTCATCAATTCCATTTCATTCATTCATTTGTATTAATTTATTGTAGAATATTTAATAGTCAAGAAAAAAATACCCTATCAACAAAGATCAGTCTTGAATAGCCTAAAATAACAGGAATCCTAATTAAAATAGTTCAGTAGAAAGTTAAAGTACGGTACGGATATATAATATCTAGAAGGCCGCTTTGACCCGGGGACGGATTGACCCAGGGCCAGTTTCATTTGAATGTCGGCTTGACTGGAGGCCGGTTTGACCAGAGGCAAGGCCAGTTTGACTCGGGGCCGGTTTTGTTCTTGGTTCTCCATAAAAGATTCAGATACAATAGAAATTGCATTTTCACAAACACCAACGTCTTGTGGAAAATCATCTAGTCTGTTTCTATTTACTCCACTAAAATTGTTCAGTACATCGTGTACTATTTTTACGTTTGTAACACTTAAAAACAATGTATTACCATTCACAATACTTAATTAGGCTAAGCATAACGAGTTTCAAGTCAAGAGTATTGAGACAAATCAATTGAAAAGAATCTTAGAGCGTTGTAAAAAGACATGAACATGCCATAAAAACAATGCGTCATTCTATTACCCACGTAAGGGTGCAATACGCATTGAATAGTAACTTTGAAATATTTAAAAATCCACTGAGAAAAGAGCAAGCATTTAACCATCATAACATTTTTCAAAACCAATTTGAGGGTGAAATTTGCTATTGACGGTGACTGAAACAATCCTAGTATTCAATGAAGGATGTAGAAGCATACAAACACAATAAAATATCATGAGGCCTATCTACGGCCAAGCCGACATGTACGTTTTGAAGTAGCATTACTATTTTAGTAGTTTTGAGCCCATACAACCAAGTAGGTAAGAAGGAAAAAATTTGTTACACGGAAAGAACGAAAAAAAAAAAAAACATATTTCATGCGACACAGGCTTCGAATTCATGATTCTTGTCAGGACAGATTGCAAATGTGAAAATGTCAATGTCAAAAATGTCATTGGTCATTCTGACTTCCATTGGAAGTAAGACACCTGAAACAGCAGAGAACACATTTCTCAAACCACAGCAGGGTAAGGCTTAAATGTGTTCACAACGGTGACCACGCTGAATGGAACATTCAATGAAAGAAATATGGAGCAAAAACCATAGAACATAATATACCTCATAGGAGGGCTGAGTCAGCGTATCAACAGTTTATCGTCTCCAAACAAAAACAAAACTAGTCAAGTCAAGTCAAGTGTATTGAGACGCATATAAGAACACAGCACTCAAAAACAATTAGATAGTGACACCTCGGTGGGCTTCTAAACTTTCTGCAAACTGTGGATAATAATATTAGGTGCATTATCTCATACACGCAGTAATGTACTCTAGTTATTTCAGTCGTTCAAAATATACAAATTTATACTACGTTAATATTAACTGAGAAAATGAAAATCTTGTTCCATAACAAAGAAACCAAGTTGCCATTTAAACAAAAGGAATAACTGAGTCTCAGAGAAATACAATGGCAAATTATTTCAAACTAAAGGTCCGTGGTATTGCACTGAAAACAATAACATAAAACATAAGGCTGGGTAAACCTATTCAATTTTCAAATTTTGTAATTCTTAAAATATCAAAAAGAAATTCAGTATGAGAATTGAAATGTGAAACTGTTGTTATCCTCAGTATTTTCTTTTGTAATTCTACCAAGCAATCAACGATACTTTGACGATTGTTCGCCCAAGTTATATTGCGATAATTATAATATGGATATACTAAAATATAATTGAGTTTAACAATTATTTTCTTCAGAATACCAAAAATCTTTCCACTTTTTGAGATGCATGTAATGTGGGATTTCTGGTTAAGTTTTCATCAATTCACACTCTCAGAAACTGAATCGTAGGGACTTGATACATTTTAATAAGATTGAATTTTTTTTAATGCAATCTTCCATGTATCTCTTCATTTTTTTCTAAAAAAAATCATAAAGCTTGTTTTTTTCAACATCAAAAGATAATTTCTTGACATAAAACCATGTTGTCATCAAACTGTAGATTGGTAATTATTATATGTATTAAGATTTGGTCGGGAAAAAAAGTGTCATCTGAAAATAATGAACAAAATGAGTCAGACCAGGCACTGAATAAATCGTTCACATTTTAAAGAAAGACCTAAGGACCCAACATTTACCGCTGAGGAATTCAACATGATATATTCAGGAAATTGGAATCAGCATTTTGAAAAAAAAGTACATACTGAGATCGATAGTTCAATAGATAAGAAGAAAACCCATTGAAAGATGTCCTCTGATCCCATAAAAATACCTATCAAAATGTATGTCATGGTTCACTGTATCAAAAAACCTTAGATTAATCTATAAAGGCACTAACAATAGGTTTTTGATCATCAAAGGCCCCTGATATTTTGTGAGCAAAACATGCAGCAGTCTAAGTCCAATATAATTTTCTAAACCTAAATTGACACAGGCAAAAACTGTCATGTTTATGTATATAAGCTCACAATTGATTATAGACAACCTTTTCGAACAACTTTGTAAAGCTTGTCAATAAAACAAATTGGAATGTAATAAGACAACCTTTTTAATAACGGAAGGACGTTAGCAATTTTAGGTAATTCTGGAAGTACACATTTTTTGAGTGAAAAGTTAATTGTATATGTTAAAGGGAAAATATTTCAGCAATAAAAATGTCAAAGCCTTGGGTCTTGTATCGCCGTAACCTGGGATGGCATTCTGGATATTTTAACGAAAACTATGCCCTTAATTTCTTAAAATAAATGACATCTGATGTAGGTGTAAAGGCACATTAAAGATTAGCTGGAAGCCATTTTGGAATTGGACTGGCATGTGCATGAAATATACTATTCACGAGGGGCCTGACCCAGCAATTAATTGCAGGGACCATTGGAACTCGCATGCAAAATTTGGCGCTGTAATATAGCTTTGCGAGATGTTCTCTATCAGCACTGAACTAACATCAAGATTCAAAATATGTGTCATACTGCGCCTCTGAAATATTACCACTTGCCACGATAAATGGATTAGGTAGTACATTCATTTTGTCCTGTTTTTAATATCAGAAGACGGCGTTTCTATGTAACCCTTAATCATTGTTTCTTCGTACAAACATAGACAACCGTTAGTTTTGAAAAACTAAAATAAAAAATGCCCTAAGGATGAGTCGATGGGTACACTGTCCTTTTGGGTCACCCTCTGATTTTAATGTATACTTCTGTACATCAAATCAATGCGGCATACTGAGTAATACCTTTCACATTTTTCTCAGCAGATAGGTAGGCCATGAAATTATTTTGCCAACAGATTTGCTTCAGTAGTGAATATTTCATATGAAATGGGTATATTATCTCTTGCCATAAGGAGTAAACGGTCAGCTCTTTCAGGCAAACATCAAACAACAGTATTCGCTATCCTTGTTTCCTGTGATTTCTGAAAGATGGATTTTCACTCTTCCGTGATGGTATAGCTTTCAGGACTATCTTTACAATGAACCAGCGAAGACTGGAATCCTGAAGGCGTTTAGCAGTTCACCGGGCTTTTCCAGTATGCCTCTTTCATAATAGTGGTTTCTTGATTGTCCCCATTGAAACCCATATTCCCTATGTGTATTCCCCACTAAACCACATAGAAAGAACACTCACTGGACAATTTCTTACATTTCCTCTTCCTGCATTCCTTTATGACACAGCAGGCAACGAGTAATGTGATTACAATGCATGAATCCAAGCCAAATAACCCCCGTTGTGATGTAATTATTAGTTAACTTGTTATCTGGATGCAGACCAAGGATAGCTTATGTTATTGAACCTTATGTTGATGTGTGGAGGACATTCGGTGCCAGCTTCCATATTGTAATTGTGTTATGTACCTAAGATGTAAATTCTTGAGGGACATATAGCATTATTTATTTCATTTAACACCTCTATTTAGATAAATTGTATAAATAGTATAAATATTCTAGAGGAACGCAGAAAAGATTGTCGTATTTAATTATAGGTACATGTAGCCACAAGACACTCACTCAACGATTGTGCAATCTGATTATTGCATGTCTTGGAAAGTACTTCCACGATAAATATAATCATAAAGAAGACTGAAACGTTTTGCTTCTCGTGCTATGGGGATGCATATTTGAACCTCAGGCGGAAAAAAGTATTCATATGGGCCTGCTTCCTTTGTGTATACTTCACATATATCATTGCTTAGATAAATGACATGTACATGATTTCTTTAATAAGCAAAAATTTTCAATAAAATGGATTTCCCAGGTTTCTGTTTTAAATGGAAATCCTAAGCGGATTACAAAAGCACAATGTCAAGCTTCTTTTAAATTTAGATATTGATATCCTGTTTGATTTACGTAAAGAACTGATAGGTACGAGTGTTGATACAAGTTGATACACGACAAAGTAAATAACACTTTTATTCTTTCTGTATGAGGATGTGTACCACATTCGCGGAAATATGGTTAGAGTCATTAGACGTCTGAGGTAAACGAGTGGGCGAGACTCGACTCTACATATGCCGATAGTTTATTAAAATCCTTAGTCACTGCACATATCGCATGTATAAGCTATATCACTTTATCACTTGTCATTCCGATCCAGTGTGTACACTGCATATTCCATGACAGCTTTGGTCCAAATTAGCTACTAGTGTGAGCTGCCGCTGCAAAGCAGCGATCACATCCCTGCTTTCTACTTGGCAACCGCCCTTTCTCCATTGCTGGCTAGATCACTCGATCCCCGGCCGTCTCACACGGCTCTGTCATTGGTTTGTTGTGCGTTGTTTTTCGGCAATCGTCCAGTTGTCACACAGAAATTACGTGGGCACTGGGTATTCTGGCGTTGGACGTTTACCTCCAACAAAATGTCTTGAGCAAATTCTGTCAAATTTGCCTGGTGGTTCAGAACCTCCAAATCTTTTCGCCTTATTCAACCGATCCCGTCATTTCTATGGTTCTTTCAATATGCATTCAATCTGCATCTTGAGACACACATACTTGCTCTCGCTTCATCTTTCAGTAGCAGCTTTGAACTGCCTGGATGTATGCATAAGCAAGTTGGACCTCATTCCTTAGTGTCACTTTTTCGGGGTATAATGAAATAACATATATTCACTGCTAAGTTAAGTGTTAGAGTGTCAAATGGTGATGACCACTAACAGCTCACTTCACACACACACACACACACACACACACACACACACACACACATATATATATATATATATATATATATATATATATACATGCCTTCTTCTTGCTTTAAAGGGGAAAAATTAATACCTAATACAAAACATAACTGAGACAATAAGGTTGAGACTATTGACTTGTATGCATGTCATTGCCACACTTAGTTCCAAAGTGTTCATCATTTTTTGCACATTCAAATGCATCGCTATCCAGATGCGCAGTACAGTTACGCTGCAGTAAAAGCCTGATCGACGCTTTGGTGGGGGTCAGGGGCACGACATCGTCTGCATTACTATGGGTACCCATAAATGTGTTTGCTATATGACATACAGTGTCAATTTTTCGTCAATTTAGTAAGTACAATTACAATCGTTTGGTCCCATGCTTCAGATGGTCTGTGTAGAATCCTGTATCTCCGTCTGATTGACCTTAGTTTAGCAATTCAACTTCTCTGTCAATATGCTGAATTGAGAGGCAGCGTTGATTGTAGCAATTTCCCCTTTTGACAACATTTGTCACATATGTTATTGACATCCCTTAACTGATGAGACATATAATCTTTACTCTATGCGACATTTTGATATAAAATGTTTTTTTCAGCGAATAGCTTCCCAACACTTGGGGAAAAAAGCTGGTTTTTGTTTTGTTTACATGTTTGGTAATGCATGACATTACAGTATGAACAGGTATCTTGCCTGGAACCCCCCCCCCCCTCTCTCTATCTCTCTCTCTCTCTCTCTCGCTCTCTCTTTTGCACTTCCACGTGGCTGGTCGTGTGTCAACTGAGTCAACTCAGAGTGGAGGTGTATAGGGACAGCCCAGTAAGGGGCACAGGTTGAATTTGCAGTACATTGCCATCGTGGGGATGTCACAGGTCAGTGACTGGAAACTATGGTATTTGTGAAATTAGAAAGTGGCATTACATTAAATTTTGGTCACATTGGGGACATTTTAGTGAGAAATGTTTTTTTTTTTTTTTTAATTTTCTTTTTACAGGGGTGACAAAACATTGGCAACTGGTATGGTCCAGTGAAGTGGCTTTACACATGCTGACAGGTGTGCATGCTGAATGCCTTAGACCAGCCCACACAGCTTTGTATGCAGAGCATGACAGTGGACTTTGTATTTTTGTAAGTTTGTTCTAAACAGTGAAGGGCAGGGGCCTAAGACATGAACAAAAGTGTTGCATTTGACCAGTGCAAGGAAGCCTCTAAAAGTTCAACAAATACAGTAGACTGTGCAACCTTACATTTCAGTGCCAGGACTGCTATTCAGGCAGCAAATTTGTGCTTGAGTGCATTCCAAGCGGGAGTCGCCGTTGTGAAGCCAGGAACAAAAATAGGACCAGTGCTAAATTAATAGGGTTGTGCACAACCATAGGTATTCTGGGTACCCTTAATTCAGTTTTTCCACAGATTTTTCTTTGGTATTACATGTCATATCCAATATACATTTTCATATACTCCTGGACTTAGTGTTTTCTTTTCCCTTTTTCTTTCTTTTCTTTTTTCTTTTTTTTTTTTTTTTTTCGTTAAGAACCATGCTTTTACTTGGTTGCAACTCTATCCATAGACCTGAACGTGTCATCACGGTCTCGTCCGGGATTGTAACTTTGTATCATATTGGACAGTATATCAAAAAAGGTTAATGGGTCCAGAGGTGTATGAAAATCATGGGGAAATATGCAAAAAGAGAGGCTTTCTTATCATGTAAGTGCATGGGTATGCGCCTTATTTCAATTTTGTCTTGTACAGTAGGGTTTAGCCCAGTGGCAGGATCAAGCGTATTTTGTAGACATTTACAGGAAAATAACCGACTTAGAGAAGCATATAGACTTTGGTAGTAAAATAAGCTGTAAAGGGGGAGAGCGCAAGAGGTTTTGTTCACAGTGAGAGACAAAAGATAGAAGAAGCACAGGGGCGTTCTAAGGTCAGAGAAGATAGGGCACTTGATCGTGATCACAACAAGCGTGAAGCCGAGATGAAACATAAGCTTAGAATCAGATAGGTGGGAATGATATAGTAAAAACGCATTTAGAGTTGGAAAAGAGTTGAGGTACAGAAAAGAAGTACAGATTCTTCAGCTGCTGCAGATTCAGTATCAGGGCAACGTCGTTCCTGGGCAACTGAGGTTCCTGGGCTAACTGTGTTGAAAATAGCACAGCTGACGTAGATGCATATTTACTCAGGTTCAAGAGATTTGCTGTAGTAAAGTCATGGAATATAGCAGACTGAGCGACACACCTTAGCACCTTGAATGAAGGTAAAGCTCTTGAAGTGTACACCATGTTACCTGTATAGAATACTGAAACTGATGACAAACTCAAGGAAGCTTTGTTGAAGGAATATAAGTTAAATAAAGATGGATTGAGACTGAAGTTCCGTACTTCAAAACTTGAACCAGGTGAAAGCACTTCAGAGTTCATAACTAGGATGGACAATTATGTAAGGAGATGGCTCGAACTTGGTCAAGTAGAACATATTTTCGAAGCTTTGAAAAGCATGATGTCAAGGAACTGTTCTTTCATGTGTGTTCTAAGAACCTAGCAGTATTCTTGAAGGAAAGAGTACCGCATGATGTTCATGAAATGGCAGAGCTGGCAGAGAAATATTAAGAAGCCCATGGGGATAATTTGGTTCCTCGAAATGATATGCATAAACAACAAAGTAAAAACAAACAAAAAGGTACAAAAGAAGCCCAAGAAATGTTACAACTGTGATAAAGACAATCATATAGGCTCAGAGTGTAAAACCACTGTGAAAACAGAGGACAAAAGTTAAAAAACATTGAAAAGTCGTGTTTCTTTTGTGGCAACAAAAGGCCATGTCGCAGTTGATTGTATACAATGAAAGTCACTGCAGTAAGCTATGATTACAGATGAAAAACCTAGCATTGGTAAATAAGAGCAAGATGAAGTGTTAAAACCTGCTGCTGCAATACAGGCGAGGTCAGGTGAA
>OZ026626.1:27109913-27117413 GCA_964020975.1 Hermodice carunculata
TACTGGCACACAGAAAAGCTCTTTACAAACCATTACTCAAATGTTAAACTCTGCACACTGGGGCCAAAGAAGCCAAAGGTCTACGATTCAGGTTCTGGAGTTGGAGTTGGTACTGGCGTCGGTTCAGGCGTGTGTTGATGCCCGTCTATGGTATCGCCTTGTATGTCGATTATATAGCAATCACTGTCCTCTTCATCCGAACTACTCGCCACTATGTAGTTCAGGTGCGCTTGAGCCATTGACGATCAGTAGTTCAAGGTGAGAAAAATCCTGGCAAGCTCGACAATTATGTAAACTACCTGGTCTAATTTGGTGTGATATCTGACTGCGTATTAAGTGGCCAGGTAGTTATACACAAGGATGGACTTGTCTGCAATAACAACTTCCAGGTTCGATCTCCAGTTTTGATTCTTTTATTCTTCGTCCTTGTACAATGATAGATCTGTCAATCTGGTTAGGCTCCTTGGTTCTTCATTCCGAAATATCTTCCACTCTCATATAGATGAGAGAACAAGCTATTTCCTCATGTATCCCTCTTTATAGTTGAGAGAACAAACTCTGCCTAGCAAGGCAACTACTCTTCCTTATATACACAGTTATGAGTCAGACACAGTGGAAATTCCACTGAAAATCTGCTATGCAGCAGTTATATCTGGCTAAAACCAGATATATCCAGTTAAATCCTGTTAATATTACGTTCTGAATAAACAAGACATGATTCAGTGATGGCAAAAACCTAAACTAGGTTTCTTCTAAACTGTACAGTGGCTCCCTCTATCAGTTATTGTGTACATTAAACTTCCCCTACTTCTATTCTCATACCAAAGATGACATATCAGGGTTAACAAGTTCACACACAAACATGAAAGAAAAGACTACCTATTGATATGTACAGACTTGTCATGATCCATACAATCTCGATCTTAGCTCAAAGTATCAGTTAATCAATTCTGAGAAGAATTTCACTTTTACACAACACAATCTTACGTACTGTACAACCACATATCCATCACTGTCATAAACAACTGCTATATCTCGTAACTTGTTTACACCCCCTGTATTGACTCATTATCTTGTGATTGTATCTAGGTTATGTTCTTGCACAACAACCATCACTACTTTAACACTGGGTTTTTCCAGTGCGGCACATATTATAATGTTTCACAATCTAACCACTTTTATACTCTGGGGAATTCTGCTGGTCTGCCAATGACACAACAATGTTTAGGGGACTTTGCCTGTACTTCCCCTTTCCAAAATATAACTTCCAATAACAACTATTCATGGTTATACCATAGTTATACTGTGAGCCAACCAGATTTACAATATTTTTTTCAAATTTCCCTTAGGGTAATCTCCTGAGGTTGGAAAGTCCCTTGTTTCTGTTAAAAACTAAAGTCTGGGGTAAAGACTTTACAAAATGTCACTATTATGGGCTTATTTTAAAGGGATTCTTGTATGTAATTGAAATAAACATACAGTTGAATGTTGTATATTTGACGTCTCGTTATTTGTTACTACACTCATTTTCACGACGTTTGGCAAAACTTTCCTTCAGGAAAACAGATGAAAAATGGAGGGTAAGGATGTGGTTAGCAGCATATGGCACCATGTGTGATGAATCTGATGATGATGATGAAGAAGAGGAAGAGGATGGCATGAACGATGCCACATGTTCTACGACCGTTAGTTTACCGAGCTTAATATATATACGTTAAGATTTATGATTCAATCTGAACATATGTCTGCAAAAATGAAGAAAATAAGGAGCACATGGTCTATTAGAACTATATTGTTGTCGTGGCTTCGTATTATATGTTACATCTATATATTTTATAGTTGTGGTGTTATTTTCCAAATCCAATCATTATGCATGCTACTTAAACAACAAATGCAAACTCTTTCAGCTATCCTTGATGTTAGTCTTCAATGATAAAAGCTCTATACTCGTGTGGAGCAAGTCAGTATTTAATAGGATGAAAGTATCAGTTAACATGAAACATTTTCTTTTCTTTTCCTTTCCTTTCCTTTCCTTTCCTCTCCTCTCCTCTCCTCTCCTCTCCTCTCCTCTCCTCTCTTTCTTTCTTTCTTTCTTTCTTTCTTTCTTTCTTTCTTTCTTTCTTTCTTTCTTTCTTTCTGTTTTTTTTCCTTCTATCTTTCTTTCTTCTTTCTTTCTCTCTACATTTGTACTTTCTTCTTATGTTTCGGCTTCATCAAGTGACGCTGTGTAGTTAAGGTGAAGGATTTATAAAAGCCTTATAGCTTGTTTCCTAATTCATGTTTTTGTGAAATAAAATATGCATAAACCAACAAGAAATAGGTGTCACTTATATATATAGTAATTTTGCCACCTCAGGTGGTATCAATATTCACTCTGGCTTATGGACTAATTGGTGTTGGTAGGGAGTGCAAGTGCAAACAAAAGACAAACAGCAAAGACATAAGCGAGGGGAGGGAGATCTAAGGCCTATGCCAAGACTTTATAACATTTAGGTTCGTTTATATTCTCCAACCTTTTTGTACTGTCTTCTGCATGTAGCATTATGGTAACATCCGGGGAGCACATGTACCATCAGCTCCATTGGAAAAAACAAGAAGAATAATGCATGCATAAGATATAAAAATGGTGTTATAAACGACGGAAAAAGAGATAAAGTTTCTTCACATGTCTCCACGTTCATAATAATAATAATAATAATAATAATAATAATAATAATAATAATAATAATAAAAATAATAATAATAATAATAATAATAATAATAATAATAATAATAATAATTTTATTAAAACCCCCAAGGTTCGGGGAAAATGACAATACACAGAAATCAGTTCACAGTACATAAATACAAATATTAACCCATATGCAATTAAATTAAATAATTATACACATGATTTACAAGAAACCGAATAAAACAGTGAAGCAAATAATATTCAGCACAGGTACGAATCCACAAACTAAAAAGAAATAACTAACGACTGCTGAGCACTAGTCTCTGGTGACTGTAGCCACTGCAGCTGGGTCTGGCGGCCACAGGTGGACACGGCACGGAGAGACCGTAGTCGCTCCGTGCAGTGGACAGCACCGGCAGCCAGAGCCAGATACCACAGGTAAGAATCCCTAAACCGTACAGTGGTGTAAGTATTACATTGGTCTTTTTTTCAACACATTCCAATGGAACCATTATAAAAGTTGCAAACTCTTTTCAAAACTATACCTATCAGTACATAGAGGCATAGATGCTATTTTGGACACAAATCATGTTCAGGAACTCCATAAATTCATTATCCAGAGAAATCGGAATTAAAAAAGTAAACTGGACTGCATCATCCTTTTTGTGAATATAGTATATACCTTGCTTTTTAATGACAGATCTATGATTTCCTTGAAAACACTAAGACATCCACCCGCCCCCTGTTTTTATGTACCTAAGGTACAGGTACATGTAAAACTTCAATATTATACCATAATATTGCTACTGCTAATCATAAAATCAGAGAATAATATGCCTCATAGATTAAAAAAAATAACAGCGCGTATTGTATCCCCCGCGCAATATATTTATCGGTGTGAATCTTTTACATGAAGCTATTCCCCATGTGGTAATTCTTCATGGGTAGAGGCTGCTCCAGGAAACACGTTTTCATAGAAAGAGTGATACTATTTTGGTATGGCATTTTTTTACAATTCTCCATTACATCCTTGTATTCTGCTTTTGGAATTTTCCTTCGTTTTGTGTAGTGAAAACGTGAAGCATCGCCTTCTATCACTTTTTGGAGGTTGTACACTTCAGAAACTCTTCATTTGTTTCAGCATTTGCTTTTTCTTTGCTCTTTATTAACCGAAGCTCATCTCTACATGCTTCATGTTGGTTAAGGGCGTCCTTTAATGCCACTTTCTTTTTTTTTTGGGGGGGGGGGTCATATATTTAATTTGCACAAAAGCTTTCCTAAGATCCTTTTTGGGCATGGAGAAGGCAACGTTCAATATGTTGTTGAATGTAACAGTAGAAGCCCACATTTAAGCAAACATAATATTTTCCTCTTTACAGAAACTTACATAAAGACCGTATATGTTTGCAATATTCAAGTTTGCTTCAAGATTGTTGTATTTAGTTTGCTCCCTTAGATATTGTAACTCAATAATTGGGAAACTCTCAATATTGTGCCGAATATGCTGTGGAAGGTTGATAGAAACTTTTCTATGCTTTCCATGTTATCCCCTCTAATCCTCTTTCAAAATTCCTTCAGAGTAATTTTACTGCAAGTTGTTTTGACTGTCTCTTCTTTGATACCTAACATATCCATGATTCCAAGCGTATTCAAATACAATGTCTTGCAAACTTTGATTTTTTTTTCTGATACATGCAAATTTCATGACATGCTTCATTCCCTTCTGGGATTGATCCTTTTTACTTTTGTTTCACTTCTGGACGCTGAACATATCTTGCATGGAAATGTCGATGCTTTTTCACATCCGCCATGGCCCAGAATCCATTGAAAAAGACTGTCTGTCTACTTCAGTTATTTTCTCATGATATTTCTGTCTACATCGGCGGCTGAATCTGTCTCCCATTTCTCTTTTAGGAATATCTATACCTTTGGAATTCTGATAAGCATTTCAGTCATTTCTTAACTTTTTTAGTTTATTTTGTTTCGGTAAATGCTCAGGTCTTTGGCGTTTGTTGCCTCCAGGACTCCTTGGGAAAACTTGTTTTGCAACATTTGCTGGACATCTGCTGTTTGATTTCTGCACTTTGTGGTCTGATGCAGGGCATAGTACCTCATCTTTAGAATCTGATTTGGTATCAACATATTTAATTCTATATTTTTCATTTTTTTTTTAATTACAATCATTTTTTCAGTCTGTAACTTATAATTATAAAACCACTAGACAGACTGGCAACGAGAGCACAGCTTATGTTAATACAACGTATGTTTCTAGATAGCCAAGCACCTCTGCAGGCCTTACTGAGCACTCATCCCTGTATCTGAGTCTCGAGCATCATATAAATCCACATACTGTATTTACACATACACACACATATATATGTATATATATATATATATATATATATATATATATATATATGTATATATATATATATATATATGTGTGTGTGTGTGTGTGTGTGTGTGTGTGTGTGCGTGTGCGTGTGCGTGTGTGCTTGCGTGCGTGTGTGTGTGTGTGTGTGTGTTACTTATAGGAACTTATGAGAGATCAAACAGTAGACATCATTATTCATTCTCTTGGCCTCAATTCTACATGTTCTTTATAATGCCACCATCTATATCTATACCTTTTCGGTTTCCTTGTATTCTATAATAAAGGTTAATTCAATAGGTAATAATGTAAGAAGTACCTGTTGTTTCTAACGAAAAACAGGTTTGGTTTTTTTATTGTCTTTCCTGTTTTATTTTGTTTTTTAATTTTTTATTTATTTTTGTAGTGTTCTTTCTTTTTTTGTGTGCGTTTGTTTTGTTTGTTTGTTTGTTTGTTTGTTTGTTTGTTTGTTTGTTTGTTTGTTTTTTGATTTTTTTTTTGTTTTTTGTCATTGTTTTTGTTTTGTTTTTGTTTTTGGTTTTTGGTTTTCATGGAAAGTATCAAAAATATATTCTCTAGCCGGTGCAGCTGGAAGCTGTATATAAGGACTATGCATATATTGTACATATACAGCAGACAACAAAAGTAACCCTCCTGTTTTTCCAGAATCTGTTTTGTATGTGATTTTTATTTTCTATAAATTGCCAAAATTCTTGCTGGTATGTGTGGCATAACATATTGTCTAATGTACCTGTGATTTTTACAAGATTTTGTGACCAAGCTTGGCTGTATTTGCATTGGATGCATGTCAGAGTTGAAATGGGAAGTTCGCAGGACTAATAAGCACGGGACAGTGAAGTAGTTTTTGTCATGCCTGTCCTTGTAATGTACATCTCGAGACTATCATTAATTATATTTTTACTTATTTCCTGGTATAGATGTGTGTAAAATAATGATGGTTATACTGCTTAATAATGCTGATAATGGAGACGTCAATCAATATGGTTAAGTGATTATTTTACAAAGACAATTGCGGTTCTCATTTATAGAAATATTACTTATGATTGCAGAAGCAAACTTAGTGGACGTCAACCAGAAAACAGACTGATTCCGAAAATGGCATAATTCGCCCGCATCTCAAATATACATGATATTTACCCGCATGATCATACCAACAGTAGTTTGAAATAATATTTGCTTGCACTGGTCGTGGCGTAAGTTTCTGATTAGTAGAACTATTACTTATGACTGCAAAAGTTAAACGAAAGGACGTCAATTAGAAAGCATATTGGTCCCGGAAATGACATAATTTGTCCCGATCTCATGACCGTATGATGTTTACCCATATCATCATAAATGTTTATTATATATTTATATGGATTGTGTCCTTTTCCATTTGTACCACTGGCCATTTTAACTTTATAGTGACGCTCGTGTAGACACGGACGCACCAACATATAAAGGAGTATAAATGTTCATGACGTGACCAGGAAGCCTTTGATGCTTACAAATATGCATGACAGAGACAACGACTGACACAAAACATAAAATATGAAATCGAGAAATTTGTTCCCGTTAAAATGATAAACATAGTTAACACAACACAGACAGACAGACACACTCTCTCTCTCTCTCTCTCTCTCTCTCTCTCTCTCTCTCTCTCTCTCTCTCTCTCTCTCTCTCTCTCTCTCTCTATATATATATATATATATATATATATATATACATATAAATATATATATAAATATATATATATATTTTTATATATATATATATATATATATATATATATATATATATATATAAATATATATATATAATATCTGTTTGTGTGTGTGTGTGTGTGTGTGTGTGTGTGTGTGTGTGTGTGTGTGTGTGTGTGTGTGTGTGTGTGTGTGTGTGTGTGTGTGTATTCAATGACTTTGTCGGTGCGTGAGTCAAACGGCCAAAAAAAAAAAACAAGAAACAAAAATGGACAAACATCTCTTGGGAAAAGTAGGAAAAGCGAAACAAAACAGATTTTTTCCTATTCATTTTACATCATGAAAGAATGAAAATCGATGGCAGCTGCCCATTACCGATTGGAACCATGTGCATAACTAAAAAATAATAAATAAATATATAAATCAGCCCTGATGAGTGGGCAAAAGCATTGCAAAGACAAACAATACAGATATAATGCTTATAATCAGATAGAGTTAATGTTTGATTTGCAGATGGAGTCCCATCACCAAAGCAATGTTTCAAAATTTTCTCCACATTTTTTAGTTTCCAGTTTTCAAATGGTGACCTTGATTTAAGATTTGTTCTTTTACTTAGTTATTTATTTATTTATTTATTCACATAAATTACTCCCTAAGTACAAATAGGATCCATTTCTAAATTCAAACACACCAAGTTCCTTCTGGAGCCACATATAGCTCTGAGCAATATTTTACTGCGAAAGTAACATTTACGA
>OZ026626.1:27119913-27139913 GCA_964020975.1 Hermodice carunculata
GGCGCATATAATAACACAAGCTTCCTTGAGCATTTATATATTCCACCGCGACATTCAATACATGTACAAAAATTGTTTATCTGAATCTTTAAATCTATATATATATATATATATATATATATATACATATATATAGTTTAAGGGACAAACGACGACCCCCTTCTGAGTACGAAAATTCGGAATAAAGCTGTAAATTATACTTTTCTCATTTTGGTATGCCAAAGGAGCCAATGAAGTAAGGGATCAACACGACAACACAATCAGCATTTGACCAAATTTGTACCTAGCACAAGACCAAGTAGAGTGAGCGGACATGCCAGACATTGTACCAATTAACAATGTGTGTAGCACCTGAGTATTTTGATATGAAGAAAGGACTTGGAATAAACCTCAGGCACACGCACATAATATATGCCTCCAAAATGCAGTCAAGGTCACAAAACCTACCTGCGACAATTAATTGCAGTGGCAGACATGCTTGTGCAATTCACGAAAAAGAAATTCGTCACCACTATGGTACCTGTTGTCAAAAAGGTTGTAAGTTGGTCAAGTATTTTTATCTTTCATTTATTTCGAGTGATACATTCATACTTTATTCCCTTTGCGTTTCATTAGAACAGCATACCGTCGCGTTATCAATTACAGAACACCGCATTTTTTTTTTGGTCATGATCAGGTTGCATATGCATGTACAGTTCTTTTTCATTAGGACCCTCTGTGCCAAAGCGCTTTCACACATTCTCTTCTTTTTTAAACTGTAACTTAAAAAATAATGGAACTAGAATGTCTATATACACGAAACGTAATCGGCATCAAGTTTGAGTGGCAGACATGTTTATTAAAAAAAAAAGTTTAAAAAAAAAAAAAACAAAAAAAAACACACCCACCCTAGAAAAACTAGAAAAGAAGATTTGCTTCAAAGTAAATCTGTTTGTTTGCCTTCAAAAGTTGTAAATATTAAATGCTATTACTTTTGTCCTTTGGTACTTCACATTGTATTAAGCTTATGGCTGGATGCAATTTTTTTATGGTGCAAATGACCTTGATATTTGACCTTTAGAGGTCACATGTAGATTACAAAAACGTTCAGTGTTTCCAATATAGTAACTGAAGTTGGATTGGCTACCTGTATCTATAATAGTTCTGAAGATATTCAAGATTTAAATTTTCAAATAGCCCTAATTTGCATATTTTCAAAACTGTTAGACCTATTTACAAAAACCCAAGACTTCATGTATGGGAGTATAACCAAGAACGACAGAAGAAGGAAAGAAAGCAAGAAAGAATTCGCTGAAAAATAATTTGTCTGTGTTGGCACGCAGACATAAAAAGGTCAAGGCCTGGCAGGTCTGAGGAAGGTCTAAGGTAATATGTCTACAGTAATAACCACTTATCAGGCTAACCAAAATGTGAAAGAATTATGACTTAATAAGAGTCTCACAAGAAGGGAACACTGAAGACAAAATTCATTAAAATCCAGGTGTCCAGAACGGTATATATATATATATATATATATATATAGATAGATATATATATATATATATATATATATATATATATATATATATATATATATATATATATATATATATATATATATATATATATATATATATATATATATATATATTTATAGTACACTGATCATGACCAAGAAAACGTCTAAAGCAAAATTGGTAGAGACCCTCCTCTCCACCACCTTTGAAAAAGAATCTGGTGAATGCTTTGGCAAAAAAAATAATAATAATAATAATTTTTCAGTGTAATCCTAATTGACTTGCATTGATATTAGCAATGCATGCACGGAAAGACTGGCACCTTAATTGAAAATTTGTTTAAAATCGGGGAACCACAAATTGACCAACATGTAAACAGCTTTGTTTAGCCCTCCCTTATGCAACATTTCCACCAAGTTTCCGTGACAGCTCTGCAGAAGTCAAAAATAGCAGGACGATACAAAAATTAAAAAAAATA
The DNA here is from genome assembly GCA_964020975.1 of Hermodice carunculata. NCBI lineage: Eukaryota > Metazoa > Annelida > Polychaeta > Eunicida > Amphinomidae > Hermodice > Hermodice carunculata. The sequence goes on from OZ026626.1 coordinate 27,121,888, forward strand.
AAATAGAAAACAATTTGCAATTACATCTGTTGGGAAAAATGTTGCCTTATTAATAATCAATATTTTGAACTAGATTTTCTCCCCAAGGTGATTTATGAGCGTAACATAAAGATCAAGGTCACACAAGACATAAAAATCCTATTGGTCTAATGCCTATTTCGTGTCAACTTGGCAATTACGTCCCAGTTTAGTAACACAATAATGAAAAGTTTCAAGAGACTGTAGACGCTATCGTGCTGACAAGCAAATGTTTACGGACGGAGACACGGAATGACAGACATGACTCATCACATAACCTCTGCGACTTATGGTCATCAAAGCTTAAAATCACTGAAGCGTGATTCTTTGAACAAACCTTGTAGAGGCCCACCCAAGGTTTATTCCTACCAAATTGGAAGTAGACCTGACTGATGGTTTTTCAGGAGTCAAAAAGTGATTGTGAAGGGCCGACAGACGACCACACATCTTATAAGCTGACCTAACTGTAAGGTCAGCTGATATACAAATACAAACGTGTAGAACTCTTATTTAGAGACCCTTAAAAGTCAGCATGCACATCTTGATAAAGTATACATATGACATATAACGTGTCTGAAGAAAAACAAAGCCGTTGTCATGAATTAATAATTTTTAAAGTAATAACAATAAATAATCAGCTTCCATCAGGGAAATCTCATATTTTATGTGCCAGTCATAAACATTCTACCTTTTCTACTATCAAATAACAGCATGTACAATGTACATAATATAAGGGACGGACCATTTGATACTTGGGGGGGGGGCTATGCATTTTATTAAAAAAAAAAAAAGTACGTCCCAACATTGCTGAAAAAAATAATGTCCTTCGTAGTATCACCTGAACGTCATTCCTCTCTAAAAAAACTACTGCTTTAATAAAAGATAGTATCAATAGTGGCATTTAATTTTTTTATATACGCACATGTATGATTCTCGAAATATTTGATACATCCACGTTCCTATTCTCGTTTTGGCTAACCAAGAAAAAAACGGTTTATTTTCCCATCAAATTCCGTGTAGTAATGGGTCAATAGCTTTCCTTGAGAACTTGGGAGCCCACCATTTGTTGCGAAATGCCAATTTGAATGACGCAGAAGAGTGGTCTTGTTCCATTGCTTTACAGGCTATATACATCGTGCAGATTATTCTGTAACCCAGAATGGATATGGCAACTCTATACATGTAAATGCAGAATATCAAATTATCAAGGAGAGTCCAGCAGTCATCACTCCACCCATTTGAGACTTAGAGTAAATATCATAAGATATCTAAATATTAATACAAGAGAAGGATTTTCACAATGCTGTTAAAGTTTTAATTTCACACGGCCACTCAGGTATCAATACCCTGTCCCCAGCAAAAGAAATGTCAAGCATCAATTGTTAAGTAGTTCTTAATTAACTGAAGGCAATGATGGTAATTTTAGCATTTTAATAGTTCTATCCTGGTTTGGAAAGACACGTTGATAAAATTATCAATCTTGAATTTTCTACCATTGAATACTATTGCATGGGGAATGTATGTACAATACTTTCAAACCAAGTGCCCGTAGACTTCCATCGACTTCCATCAGTCTACAATAGTCTTTTATCATGTGACAAGCCTCCCCATAGGGGTGAGAGGTCATAAGATCTTCAGAGCTGAAAAAAACATGATGGATGCCAGTTGAAAGCTTCTCAAAAAGGAAAACAAAGTTCCTATGAGTAGGGGTTTAATTCACATTTCACAACAAGTGCCTCTATTCAGTTAGAGTAGACTCTGCCAAAGGTGACTATATCATGCACTCAATCAACTCAACAAAATATAAGAGATTTGGTAGATACGTTTTTAGCACTTTATTGCAGAAACTTGCATAAATTAGTCTTGGCGTAATGCACACATGCATAGTATGAATAAAAATCAAACTTGTATGTGAATGACTTAGATCAGGTTGCTATTATCAAGCCACCTGTTTGATAAATCCAGGTGCTTGAACAAATCAAAATGGTCAATTGGTTGTAAGCATTTACGAGAATGGTAGGAAAATACAATATTTAATATGAATTTGGCTCGATAATCTTGTGATCCTTATAAATTTGGGACCGAAAACTTCCGTCAATAATAGTAACAAAAACCTGTTGAATTCTTGGGTTCTAGAGCACCCATGGGTGGACAAGACATAAATAACTGCAAATACCCCTCTCAGTGCCACATTTGGACGTTGACTGAGTCAACAGCTTTCCTCGGCGCCCTTTGGGCTTTAAGTGCAACGCGCCCAAAGGGCGCCGAGGAAAGCTATTGACCTGGACTGTTTGTCTCTTTGGGGACATAGGCATGCTGGTACTTGAATGAAAGGTCTGTGGATGGGGAATTTGAATCTGGAATGATGATCGTGATTCAGGCTCATCAGCACAACTTATGCTGTGATTGGCTCTCGAAGAGCTAAGTAACGGTGCCTTAAAAATAGCTTAATCTGAGAAATAATATATAAAATAAAATAAAATAAAATATGAAACAAATTATTTCAGAGTGGGTATCACTGAAATACACGCGCATACCCATTAATCTCTGGAGATTTAACACGTCTCACCTATATTGCACAAATATAATAAATTGAAATAATGAAAAGAATATCACACATACTAGTATTTTGATTCCCTCATCGAAATTAGAATACCTTTTAGGCACAATCATTCAAATAAATGATTATGTAAACACACGTATATTTGCCGTTCATGGTTGCCGTGTACACCTATCACATCACAAGTTTTAGGTCATCATGTTGTTATTTGGCGTGCAGGTGTCTGTGGTTTAAAGATATTTTATTTTCAAAATATGTTTAAACTACAGACACCTGCGCGCATAATAACCACGTGATGAGCCAAAACTTGTGATGTGCTAGGCGTACACGGGGACCATGAACAGCAGGCAATACCTCTCTATTACAGATCATGAAGATGATTTACATGTACTTGAAACTGCCACATAGTATAAACTAATACCAATAAGCTGCAGATCTTGGGACACAGCTACACACTTCAGTGTATCACGTATTGAAATGGTGGACATTTTGTCAGCAACTTTCGAGTAGGAGGCACTTGGTATCTGTATGATGGACTGAAAGAGTACCATCGCAAACAAACCGACATCACAAAACAAGGAAAACCAGTGCCTCCTACTGGATATGTTAGAAATAATGTGATCTTTGTAAGAGACACAATTTATTAACTCATTCCACCCCAATCAATGTTTTCCTGCTAAAATCCAAATGTCGTCTGCTCATTTTCTGGCTATTTTTCCAAATTTTGGATTTATATTGTATAAGAGATCCTTCCCAATTATATGCTCATGGTCAACAGCTTTCCTCGGCGTGGTCTGGGCGCAATGCGCCCAGGGCATGCAAAAGAAAGCTGTTGACTCAATCTTCCTTCAGGGGTTCACGGTTGGCAGGGCGGCCACGCTCTTGCCTTCCACCTCTGCGACCTGTGTTCAAATCCCGGCCTTGGCGGCATGTGGTTGGAGTTAACTACTTCTCCGATCGTGAACGGTGGTTTTCCCCGAGATCTGCGGTTTCCTCCACCAATAAAAGGCAGAAAAGTATCTGCCAACATCTGTGCCTTGGAGAGGGATTAATATAGGCTTTGCCAGATTTCCAATCCATGTAAAACACATGAGTCTATACTTTTCCTTCAGGGTGGAATGAGTTAATACCAAATTTTCTGAACTGGTTCATCCAGAATGGGTATATATTTATTAACTATATTTACTAAACTAGTTCATCTAGATTGGGTGCAGACCACAATTAGCTGGTGGCTTGGCAGGATACATATAGGTGTGGATATGAAGAAATAACAACAAGAAACACTACTTTTTCAGAATGTCACTTTATTTTTGCAGAATCCAAAGTACACAAGAACTTGTTCTGGCATTACTATATTTTTACATGTATACCTTTGTATATCTGAGACAGTCACTACACTGAATATGAATACAATGCTGCTTAATATATTAGCATGTTTCAACTATATATATTTAAGAAGAAATATACAGTATTTTGGCTGTGCAAATAAGAATACATGTTTGTGTTGATCATGTTGACTAGACAAGATGCTGTATTATCATATTTTTAGTAATATTAAGCAGAATTGATTGGTTTATTATTCCAAAATATATAACCACACTCAGTGTCTGACGCAGCAAACACATGGTTTTTTTCATCAAACAGGTGATACGGTTTATATCGATATCGTTTTAGCGAGCGAGCCTTGCTTTTGCGTGCGAGCAGAAAAGTTTGTGCAGCACGAAAATCAAACAGTTGACACGGTTTATATCACGGTTTAGCAGGCGAGCAACATAATTATGACTAAAAATATGATAAAATCGTTATCACAGGCTAGCTTCACGTAGTACGGAGTTTTACTTGGCCTTAGTCAGCCATAGCGCATTTGGGCTTCGCCCTATGTGGTATGGCTGGCAAAGTCAGGTTTAACTCCGTACTATGTTCAGCAAACCTGTGATAGCTGATAGTACCATAGTTCACTGGTAAACATAAAATGCACAAATTAATGTCTCCTTTATGCCTTCAATATACAATGTTAATTTTCCAAAATACCAAATGTTGTGTTTATTTCGTCTTCATTGATTGTACTGTAAATGTTAACCCTAAAACAGTTCAAGAACATGTGCATCCCACTAACTTCTTCACCCAAAAAAATGTACGTTGAGGTCAGAAGGAAAAAGTTATGTACATCTTGTGTGCATTAAAAAAAAAATAGGTTGATACAAAATGCATAGCCCGCCCCTAAGTATCAAATGGTCGGTCCCTAAGGGCAGTATTTGTGGCTTACGGGATACCGACATTGTCCGTATGGAAATTGAGTATGCTCCATATATCGTACTTCCCTCCACATTGATAAGTAAACAATACAGAAAAACAACAGTATATGACCTTTCATCTAATGAGCATCACCAAGACGTAACTGAATACAAAACACAAGAAGGCTTTGTCAACAGCCTGTCCTGGGCTGACTTTGACATTCAATCCATAATACGTCCGATTGTGGTCCAGAAAGGGGGGGGGGGGGGGCTTTTGGAGTGGCAGTGAATTTATGTGATTTTCCTTTGCAATTCCTATTAACTTGCATGGTAGTTAAAAAGGAATGTATACATTAACCAAAGGGTACCCAAAATGAAGAAAATAAATCGTTACACAATATGTATCCAGAGTCCCACAATCTAGTAAAAAATTACGTTTAACCCTCCCACGAGCTACCTTATTGTGTATCGTACACGTAGTTAGACAAACTCCAGTGCACAGATACTCCAAACAAAAACAAAGCGTCACCTACTTGATCCCTTACACGTAAAACTAAACCGAATATTGACCAGGACACAGTACAAATCGTGGTGCAAAACGCCACTGGCCGCAGAGTCACAATTTGACCCCTACATGTATCTCAGATATAATATGAGTGAAAGCATATGCAAACCAAAAATGACTAATTACTGGGCATGCATTGTATAAGGTATCAATGTTTGGTATATGGCGTTTATTTTATGAGGTGCAATTAACGACAAATGTATGCAAAGGAACACGGAAACCCTGGGTATGAAGTGAACCAAATATGACAAGTGACTGGAAGCAACGTATGTGGCTATTCACGTCAAACATGTTACTATAAATGCACGAAATATGTTCCAGGATTGACCAATCTGATGACGATCATTGTCCATAAACACTCTACTATCATCAAATTGTTGGGCCGTCAACCAGACAAGGACATGTGCTCAAGCCAAAAAATGGCAAACATAGCTTTATCAAAATTTGTATTTATACATATTGTTTCATCTATGTGCGTGTGTTTCCCATCTGACTTGTAAGTCAGCAAAGATTATGTGGTGGCCCTTTTATATATATTTGGTTTTATGTTTTTATTTTAGAATTTTCACTTTCTTTAATTTGTTAACAAAATGGTACAGAAACTTCTTCGCAATCAATCACCAACTACGTCAAAATATCATATGGTCACTTTTTGGACCCGTAGGCGTTATTCTTTTTCAAAAACTAGTAATGCGATTTTTTTAAAATTTCATTTACCGGTTGTTTTCTTTTTCTGTTTTCTATTCCCCGCATTCTACTTATGCACAACTATTGTGCTTTTTTTCTCAAACGTTGTGCAAGTGGACCTTGTTGGCGGTTAAAACAATTACTCACTTCGTGATGGTGTAGATTCCCGACTTTTAACAAAATTTCCCAATTCTACTTGTTCCCTTATGCACATTTTCCTATTGCTCATTTTGAAAGTTAACATGTATTTCAATGATAACTTTCTATCATTGACTGCTAAACCACTAGGCACATTTGTTTCACACTTTCTGGGGGGTCTCTACTCAGTTTCTTTAAATGGCTATTTTCTACCAACTTTTTTTTTTATTTATCCATTGGTTCGGTCGTTCATTCACTCATTTTGTTAATCGTTTTATTGATTCCTGTAGACCTGTATGGTTCTGTCCAATGTGATTTTTGTTTTCCGTTCCTTCATTTGCCAGGGGCTCTTGCCACTTTAAAGAAACTTTACTTCTTTTAAGGACGTATGGGCCTCCCGCTTTATGTATCCTAAACTGCTAAACTGAGCTATATGGGCTTAGGATTTGTCAGAGGCCCGTGAGCCATGTTGAACAAAACTTGTTTATAGCTTTTCTGTCCTAAAAAAAGTGAAGGGATTTTGTGGAGCTGTACGCTTTCTTTGGGAGTATCACTTTGACGAGATAAAAGCTATTATTAACTTTCCAGAATTCTTGTACCAAAGTGTGCTTAAATAAAATATATACCTTTCCAGTATTACCAAAAAGATTTCTATTTTGTGGCTCTGGTGCCGGCGTCCTCGTCTCTATAACTACCATCCACATCTGTATTAATGTATAATATATCTTGATTTTTACATGTCTAAAGGGCCTTAGGTTCCCCTGTGCTTCTTCCAGTAAGTCAAATTGTTCTTATCTGAACCTTTACTATGCAAATCTAGTAATTATGGTTTGTTTGACAGGTATTCTTCTTTGATATGAAGCTCTGCATTTATAAGCAAAACTTCACGTATTTAGCTCATTCATCAATTGCCACGTTCATATTTATTCATTATTATGTGGGTTGTCTTTGCTGAATATTTAACTTAGACAAGCAGCCGCTACTCAGAGAGACATGTACGGGTAAAAGGCTCCCAAACATGTTGAGTAGTTACCCGCTGAAGCCCCTTTAATTTATTTGGGCTGATACAGCCTATGTAAGAATTTTACAGAGGAACGTGTGCAATATAGACAATAGTACTTCTATGTATATAAGTTAGACAGGGACAGGTTAGCTTCTGGAGAGTAACGAGTTCGGACTGCGGAATAGGGTAATGACTACTAGGAAGTGGTTTTGTACAAAAAGACACAAATACAATACAATCATTTTTTTTTAAACTGAGTTTTGAGTGTGAAATTAATTGCACCTGACTATATTATATAATTTCTATAGACATCTGTGTTGATATTTAGCTGCGACACTTAACATTACGGGCAATATTTCGGGAAAAAGGCACAAGAAATGGGATAAACAAAATAGTGTTGTAGATGTTATGCCAAGTAGAACTTGATAGTCAGCCGTAGCTTGGTATAACAAAACTGCAACTTATCTGTAATACCAGAGGCAAAAACTGAGACAATTGGTTCTCGAAATTTTAGTATGTATTGAAGGAGATCTAGAGATAAAGATATGTCAATGTTAAACTCAAACAACCATGTAAAGTTGCCTTTTTAAAACACAGCACCGCTGCGCCGATCACATGGTCTCAGATATAACGAAATTAATGTTACCCTTATCAATAGTGGCATAGCAAAATGGGTTCTTTATGAGGGCGGCCTTACGTCACTATTGCACTGTGTGATGTGGCTTATTGAAAATGATGGTAAGAATACTGGGCTATAATTGTGTAAATAAGGAATTTCCTCCTTTAAAATGCAGAACTTGACCGCGTTTTCCATATCTGAATCACACGCCTGGTAGAGAGCTATACATATCCTCTTTTTTTCTCTTTTTAATTATTGCCATGTAATAATCAATTGGTTTAACCCATAAACAAGCTACATCTCAACCTAGGCTAGGAACAATCTGATAGTTTTTGAGAAAAAAAGAAAACAAAACAAAAAACAAAAACAAAACAAACTAGAAAAGATGATTTGCTGCATAGCAAATCAGTGTGTGTGTCTTCAAAGCATATTGGTATGGCAATGTACAACTATTCCATAACACAGGAGTAGAAGTTGGAATGGCATCTCTATCTATCTATTACAGCTTTGAAGTTATTCAAGATTTAAAATTTCTAATGGTGCTATTTAGCATAATTCAAATTGCTACAACTTTTGTTTTAGATTCATTACATGCGCAATGGTCAGGCACCCCCTAGTAGAAGTTAAACTGACATGAAGATGAACCAAATCGGATGAAAATTTACCAAGTTATGGCAAGATGAAACATTTAAAGGGCCAAATGACCTTGACCTTTGCCCTTTCAAGGTCACGTGTTCTTATAAAAATGTGCAGTGTTGCAATACCTACAATTTGAGACTAACATTATTTGAACTGGATGGAAAATAGCCAAGTTGTGACTGGATGAAACTTTCAAAGGTTCAAATGACCTTGACCTTTGACCTTTAGAGGTCACACATGAATTCTAAAATATGCAGGGTTACAATAGCTACAATTTGAGCCCAACATGATAAAAATTAGATAAAAATTGACCAACTTATGGCTAGAAGAAGGCCACCAAGGAAAGTGGCCTTTAACCTTGAAATGACCTTTGACCTTGAGATGACCTCTACCTGAAGTGAACCTTGACCTCTAAAATGTCATTTTGGCTTAAAAGTGACCTTTGACCTTGACATGACCTTTGACCTTGACATGACCTTGACATTTGAGATGACCTTTACCTTGCTATGATCGAACTCCTATACACTTGGGACCACATCTACTACAGTATTTAAGATACTGAAGATTTAAAACTTTAATTAGCCCTCATTTGCATAATTTTCAAAAGCATGACCTCTCATTATAAAAAGGCCTGACTTTATCCATAGAAGTATAATTGTGCAAAGTTTGGAGTTTCTACATGTAATACTTTTCAAATGAAATGTCGGACAAATTTGCCTGTAAAGAAAGAAAGGAAAAAAGAAAGAAAGAAAGAAAGAAAGAAAGAAAGAAAGAAAGAAAGAAAGAAGAACTAGCAAAGATGATTTGCTGCATAGCAAATCAGTGTGTGTGTCTTCAAAGCATATTGGTATGGCAATGTACAACTATTCCATAACACAGGAGTAAAAGTTGGAATGGAATCTCTATCTATTACAGCTTTGAAGTTATTTAAGATTTAAAATTTCTAATGGTGCTATTTAGCATAATTCAAATTGCTACAACTTTTGTTTTAGATTCATTATATGCACAATGGTCAGTAACCCCCTAGTAGAAGTTAAACTGACATGAACATGAACCAAATCGGATGAAAATTTACCAAGTTATGGCAAGATCAAACTTTCAAAGCGCCAAATGACCTTGACCTTTGCCCTTTCAAGGTCACGTGTTCTGATAAAAATGTGCAGTGTTGAAATACCATTTGAGTTGAGTCTAACATGATTAGAATTGGATGGAAAATAGCCAAGTTGTGACTGGATGAAACTTTCAAAGGTTCAAATGACCTTGACCTTTGACCATTTGAGGGCACACATAAATTTTAAAATATGCAGGGTTACAATAGCTACAATATGAGCCCAACATGATCAAAATTAGATAAAAATTGACCAACTTATGGCTAGAAGATGGCCACCAAGGAAAGTAGCCTTTGACCTTGAAATGACCTTTGACCTTGAGATGACCTCTACCTGAAGTGAACCTTGACCTCAAAAAATACATTTTGGCTTAAAATTGACCTTTGACCTTGACATGACCTTTGACCTTGACATGACCTTGACATTTGAGATGACCTTTACCTTGCTATGATTGAACTCCTATACACTCGGTACCACATCTACTATAGTATACAAGATATTGAAGATTTAAAACTTTAATTAGCCCTCATTTGCATAATTTTCAAAAGCATGACCTCTCATTATAAAAAGGCCAGACTTTATCCATAGAAGTATAATTGTGCAAAGTTTGGAGTTTCTACATGTAATACTTTTCAAATGAAATGTCGGACAAATTTGCCGGTAAAGAAAGAAAGAAAGAAAGAAAGAAAGAAAGAAAGAAAGAAAGAAAGAAAGAAAGAAAGAAAGAAGAAAGAAAGAAAGAAGAAAGAAAGAAAGAAAGAAAGAAAGAAAGAAAGAAAGAAAGAAAGAATTCCTAGAAAAACAGAAAAGTGTGCGTTGACACACACACTTTAAAAAGAAAGAAAGAAAGAAAGAACTAGAAAAGATGATTTGCTGCATAGCAAATCAGTGTGTGTGTGTTCAAAGCATATTGGTATGGCAATGTACAACTATTCCATAACACAGGAGTAGAAGTTGGAATGGCATCTCTATCTATTACAGCTTTGAAGTTATTTAAGATTTAAAATTTCTAATGGTGCTGTTTAGCATAATTCTAATTGCCACAACTTTTGTTTTAGATTCATTCCATGCACAATGGTCAGTAACCCCCTAGTAGAAGTTAAACAGACATGAACATGAACCAAATCGGATGAAAATTTACCAAGTTATGGCAAGATCAAACTTTCAAAGTGCATGGCCTTGACCTTTGCCCTTTCGAGGTCACGTGTTCTGATAAAAATGTGCAGTGTTGCAATACCTACAATTTGAGTCTAACATGATTAGAATCGCATGGAAAATAGCCAAGTTGTGACTGGATGAAACTTTCAAAGGTTCAAATGACCTTGACCTTTGACCTTTAAAGGTCACACATAAATTTTAAAATATGCAAAGTTACAATAGCTACAATTTGAGCCCAACATGATCAAAATTGGATAAAAATTGACCAAGTTATGGCTAGAAGAAGGCCACCAAGGAAAGTGGCCTTTAACCTTGAAATGACCTTTGACCTTGAGATGACCTCTACCTGAAGTGAACCTTGACCTCAAAAATTACATTTTGGCTTAAAATTGACCTTTGACCTTGACATGACCTTTGACCTTGACATGACCTTGACATTTGAGATGACCTTTACCTTGCTGTGATCGAACACCCATACACTCGGGACCACATCTACTATAGTATATGAGATATTGAAGATTTAAAACTTTAATTAGCTCTCATTTGCATAATTTTCAAAAGCATGACCTCTCATTATAAAAAGGCCAGACTTTATCCACAGAAGTATACTTGTGCCAAGTTTGGAGTTTCTACGTATTATACTTTCAAATGAAATGTCGGACAAATTTGCCTGTAAAGAAAGAAAGCAAGAAAGAAAGAAAGAAAGAAAGAAAGAAAGAAAGAAAGAAAGAAAGAAAGAAAGAAAGAAAGAAAGAAAGAAAGAAAGAAAGAAAGAAGAAAGAAAGAAAGAACTAGCAAAGATGATTTGCTGCATAGCAAATCAGTGTGTGTGTCTTCAAAGCACATTAATATGGCAATGTACAACCATTCCATAACACAGGAGTGGAAGTTGGAATGGCATCTCTATCTATTATAGCTTTGAAATTATTCAAGATTTAAAATTTCAAATGCCCCTAATTTGCATAATTTTTAACATCTTCATTTCTGTTTCTTAAATGGCCAAACTCCTTGTACGGAGGTACAATCATGCCAAGTTTGGAGTTTCTATGTATACTAGTGTCCGAGAAAAGTGTCAGACAAATTTGCTGGTAAAGAAGAAAGGAAGAAAGAAAGAAAGAAAGAAAGAAAGAAAGAAAGAAAGAAACTGGAAAAGAAGATTTTTTTTAATCTGTCTGTTTGCCTTCAAAGGTTGTAAATATTATATGCCACAACTTTTGTCCTTTGGTACTTCACATTCCATTAAGTTTATGGCTGCATGCAAATTTCGAAGTCCAAATGACCTTGACCTTTGACCTTTACAGGTTATATGTAAATTGCACAGTGTTACAATACCCACAATTTGAGCCGGACATGAACCAAATCGGAGTAAAATTGACCAAGTTATGGCAAGATGAAACTTTGAAAGGGTCAAGTGACCTTGACCTTTGCCTTTTTGAGGTAACATATTCTTATAAAAATGTCCAGTGTAGCAATACCTACAATTTGAGTCTAACATGATGAAAACTGGATGGAGATTGGCCACGTTATGATTGGATGATACTTTCAAAGGTCCAAATGACCTTGATCTTTGAACTTTAGAGGTCACATGTACATTTAAAAAATGTGCAAGGTTACAATAGCTACAATTTGAGCCCAACATGATGAAAATTGGATAAAAATTGACCAAGTTATGGCCAAAAGAAAGCCTGCACCGAAAGGGGCCTTTGACTTTGAAGTGACCTTTGACCTTGAGATGACCTCTACCTGAAGTGAACCTTGACCTCAAAAATGACATTTTGGCTTGAAATTGACCTTTGACATTGACATGACCTTTGACCTTGACATGACCTTGACATTTGAGATGACCTTTACCTTGCTATGATCGAACTCCTATGCACTCGGAACCACATCTACTATAGTATATAAGATATTGAAGATTTAAAACTTTTATTAGCCCTCATTTGCATAATTTTGAAAAGCTTGACCTCATTATAAAAAGGCCAGATTTTATCCATAGAAGTATAATTGTGCCAAGTTTGGAGTTTCTACATATAATACTTTTCAAATGAAATGTCGGACAAATTTGCCGGTAAAGAAAGAAAGAAAGAAAGAAGAAAGAAAGAAAGAAAGAAATAAAGAATTCCTAGAAAAACAGAAAAGTGTGTGCTGACACACACACTTTAAATAAAGAATTCCTAGAAAAACAGAAAAGTGTGTGCTGACACACACACTTTAAATAAAGAATTCCTAGAAAAACAGAAAAGTGTGCGTTGACACACACACACTTTTAGAAAGAAAGAAAGAAAGAACTAGAAAAGAAGATTTGCTTCAAAGCAAATCTGTCTGTGTGCCTTCAAAAGTTGTAAATATTAAGTTCTACAACTTTTATCCTAAGGTACTTCACATCACATTAAGTCTATACCTGGATGCAAATTTCAAAGTCCAAATGACCTTGACCTTTGACACTTGACCTTTACAGGTCACATGTAAATTGCAGTGCTACAATACCCACAATTTTAAGCCCAACATGAACCAAATCGGATGAAAATTGACCAAGTTTTGACAAGATGAAACTTTCAAAGGGCCAAATGACCTTGACCTTTGCCCTTTTGAGGTTACATGTTCCTATAAAAATGTACATTGTTGCAATACCTACAATTTGAATCTAACATGATTAGCATTGGATGGAAATTGCCCAAGTTATGGCTGGACGAACCTTTCAAAAGTCAAAATGACCTTGACCATTGACCTTTAGAGGTCACATGTAATTTTCAAAAATGTGCAGTGTACAATAGCTACAGTTTGAGCCCAACATGATCAAAATTGGATAAAAATTGACCAAGTTATGGCAAGAAGAAAGCAACCATCAAATGTGGCCTTTGACCTTGAAATTACCTTTGACCTTGAGATGACCTCTACCTGAAGTGAACCTTGACCTCAAAAATGACATTTTGGCTTAAAATTGACCTTTGACCTTGACATGACCTTTGACCTTGACATGACCTTGACATTTGAGATGACCTTTACCTTGCTATGATCGAATTCCTATACACTCGGAACCACATCTACTATAGTACACAAGATATTGAAGATTAAAAACTTTAATTAGCCCTCATTTGCATAATTTTCAAAAGCATGACCTCTCATTATAAAAAGGCCAGACTTCATCCACAGAAGTATACTTGTGCCAAGTTTGGAGTTTCTACGTGTAATACTTTTCAAATGAAATGTCGGACAAATTTGCCTGTAAAGAAAGAAAGAAAGAAAGAAAGAAAGAAAGAAAGAAAGAAAGAAAGAAAGAAAGAAAGAAAGAAAGAAAGAAGAAAGGAAAGAAAGAAAGAAAGAAATAAAGAATTCCTAGAAAAACAGTATGTCTGTGTTGGCACACAGACATAATGAATGAAACCAAAACAAGGCCAAAACTACACCTGTTGAAGCAAAAGATATACGCGTACCAGGAGATGTTCCTATGGAATTTTGAAGTACTTGACACAGTGATATAGAAGACCTTTTCTTGATTTGACATTTTTTTGTGTTAAATCATGACAAATAAAAGAAACAGTGGACCATCTCCGATTGCACAAGCTGAGGCGCAACCAAAGCAAATCCTCATCATGTTTGAAGTGGATGTGGCCAGCAGTTTTTGAGTAGAGGTAGACGATATAATTGTAAACGGAGGAGAGATGGATGGACTGACGACTGATCATCACCCGTCTTGTAAGCTCAGCTGACTAATAAGTAACTGAGGTAAACAATCTGAAGTCTTTTACATATTGTCAACACTATAGTCTGTAGTTAATGGAGAATATTTCAAGTGATAAGCCTACCAAGTCTCTTTCCATCTTTGGCAGAAGTAATAAAACTTTGGGTTTTTGAGTGATTAGGCCTATACACTTTGTCAACACTGTAGTCTGAAGTTAATGAAGAATATTTCAAAGGTTGAGAGGGCCAGTTTAAAACCACCAGTTGCCTTTATCGGGCGACTGCCTGTCCCATGTCAGGAGTGAAATTTGTTTCTTCACATTGGCATTGGAAGATGAATGTTGATGCTTTGGTAACTCTGGAATCGCTTTGCTGTCATTGTTGGGTTTGGGATTTATGAATATGGGTCATGTTTTACTGTACTATTTGCTCAAAGGATAAGCGAGATTAACGTTGACTGCAAATATCATACCGACTATCAACCAGGATATATGGATTTGTACTATCTTAAATAAGAATAGCTGTCGATTAACTGTGTTAATTGTACGCACAGCAAAATGTGTCAGAACAAACAAAACTCGCCAAATTTCTTGTATCTCGGCTCATACAGCAAGGCAACAATCAGCAATCACTGCCCGGATTTAGTATAATTTAAACAATTGTCGTTTTGTCTGCCACGAGTGAATGTATTTGAAAGTAAACCAAAACTTTAAAATAGTTACAAACTTGACACCTCTTAAAGTATGAAAATATTAAGATTAGTTTTTAGTGGGAAAGATTTGATCATGATAATCAGTTATAATTATTTAGAGATGTCGTTCAATCTATTTTTTTCAATCATTTTTTTTTTGCAAGAAATAAAATAAGTTTAAGCCTACATCAAGAAACTTAGCGTGTAAACATAATTTTGCATATTTATTTTTTGGGGGTCCTTAGTGGTTTTTGGGCAGAATTGTAATCCTCAAAAGGTCTTGTGGGCAGTTGTTTGGTTTATCGACAGTTGAAAAATTGCCCATAAACCATGTTTACCTAAAATTCAATGCGCTACCTAGGGGGTTTCTGAAACGTACAAATTAGCAAATATGCCCAGATATTATAGGAAACTATAAATGCCCAGAAATTGTGGTGAGCTATTCTTTGTACCTACAGCCAACGGTCCGGTTTGAAGATTATAAATAAATAAATAAATGAATAAATAAATAAATAAATAAATAAATAAATAAATAAATAAATAAATAAATAAATAAATAATGGAAGCAAAAAAAAATCCTTGTGCATTCTAGTGCATGCTGATTCGAACGCGCCACCCAAAATTTTAACGTACACCGTCCCAGCCATTATGCCACGTAGCTGACTTGCTCCCAAATAACATGCGAGAGTGAGTATTCGTAACGCTTGAATGTTGTTTGCCACGCACGTGAATTCCATTTTCAAATACAGCAGTCATTAAGAAATTCTTTTTCATTTATTATTACTCATTGATTTAAACATCAGTGACAATACTATATCTTTTTAGATCTATAATCACAGAATGGTTAGAGCATTTTTTTCTGTTGTTCTAAAAAACGACAATAGCAAACTACGAGTCGACTGCAATGCATGGTCCTGCCCTTATTGAACTCACTGCTTTCGTCTTTCAACCAATCTCGGGGCTTTTCACACTTTTTCGCTCTTCGGGAAAATTTTGAAGCAGCCCTAGTGGCCCTGGTGAGGAGTGCAGAGAGGTGCATAAAGACTCTTGTTGGGCTGACCACGTTAGCGGCCGCATTCATTTGGTGGTACTGCAGTGCATCTGAAAAAAAAATGTCCCAGCACCCGGCACATTGACCGAAACACACAGGTACACTTTGATAACACGTGTTGCAGCGGGTTTACGGTCGGGCAAGGCGGTGTCGGAGACCCTGAACTGCAAGGACAGCTGTGGAATACGTGTTATCAAAGTCTACCTGCATGTTTCGGTCAGATGTTGCCCGATGTCAGGACATGTTTTTTTTTTTTTTTTTTTTTTTTTTTTTTGTGTGTGTGTGTGGTTTTTTTTTGTGTATTTATTTTGGGGGTGGGGGTGGGGGTGTATTTGATTTTTTACATTTTTTTTATATGCAGTGGAACAGTTGGAGCCACAACCCAGTCGAACCGAAAGGCCTTTTTTCAGTTTTCTTCACTCATCATCAGGACCGCTTCTCTGCATGGTGGGTTGTAGCTCCACAATATAAGCTGATTGTAAATCATTTGTAATGAGCAACCAGGCTTGAAATAGTTTTAGAGACATTTCTTACCCTTTTAACACGATCATTAAGCCAGGAAGGCAAAAAAGTAACGCATTCCTTTTGACTGATATCTTACTCTCTTGTGTACAATTCCTTAATTCTGTGTTTGTTGATCCTTGGATTGCTGTGATTTTTTCAATAATTTGCACATAGAAGTTATAACCCCGTTTAAAAAAATCTACCTTTTGTTTCTTCTTTTTCTCGAACGGTTATTCAGTTGTTTTTAGAGACAGATCTGAACCAGTTTCACCAACATACTGAAGGCCACACTTTGGACATTACAGAAATAACATTACCACACTTTAATATTTGTAACTTGTAATAGACATACGACCTGGACTTAATGCATCAGAGTCACTGTTGGTGAAGGACGAGGAGACGTTGGATTTGACAAGTTTGAATTTTCGTTTTCCTTTGTAGAACTTCAGAAATGTAAACTTGTAGATGTACACTGTACTGTTGAGATTGAACATGCTACGTTGATGTTGCTGCCAAGAACCTTTTTTTCTGTGAGAATTGACATTGTTGAGAATTATATATCTCTCAGATGTGATAGTTGAGTCGGACATCAATGCCCACGGCACAAAACAGCAAAATGATGTTTCTTAATAGTAATATGAGACCAGTATCTGTCAATAGTGTAGCTGAAAATCAGTGAAATTTGCAATTATTTTACAATGACAAGAAGCTTCTTGT
The DNA here is from genome assembly GCA_964020975.1 of Hermodice carunculata. Classification (NCBI taxonomy): domain Eukaryota; kingdom Metazoa; phylum Annelida; class Polychaeta; order Eunicida; family Amphinomidae; genus Hermodice; species Hermodice carunculata. The sequence goes on from OZ026626.1 coordinate 27,139,262, forward strand.
AAAGCTGTCAAAAGAAAAAAAAATGTCGCCACAAATAATTTAGGTTGCCATTCAGACATATCGATGACCTGTTAAGCATCAAGAATAAACACTTTCGATAATATATTTCACAAATATACCCTGATGATTTGTAAAATTTAAGTAAATAATAGGAAGTGGCATGCAATGTTCATGTTTAGATATAATGAAGATAGCGAAAACAGTGAATTGACGTTTACATAATATGACAAACGTGATGATTCTGAATTAAACATAAAAAATACCCTCATACGGACAGTTATATTCCACACGGGCCAGCCTATGTTGTCTATGTGTCAAGGCTAATTGTTTATGAAGTTCATTTTCGATACAATGATGTATACCAATGACTATCTGACTGCAAACACAGACTTAGGAAATTACAAATTCTCTCTGTACAGTGATGAAATCTTTCTTCAAGCCATGCTCGATGACAGTATTGTACAAGGACTAGGCACAGACATGGGCTGGAAAGTATACTACACAGCTAAAAAAAAGTTGCCATGACGATGTGTACCCAAACAGTGGCTTACGTCGGGATTTGCAGATTGACAAATTGGAAAAGACCAGTTTAAAACCATCAGTTCCGTTTTTGGCATGAGTGCTTATCTTAATCCGGTAGTATAAATTATTT
>OZ026626.1:27142413-27162413 GCA_964020975.1 Hermodice carunculata
ATCATCATCATCATCATCATCATCATCATTTGAATTATTCTTATGGCAATAACTATCCTCAATACCATTACCATCCATCAGCTGAAAACACCTTCAACATAGTCGCACTCACTAATCAAAGAGATTAATGATGTATCTTGTCATCAAATTCATTAAGATAATTATAATTGTTGAAGGTATACGTGTAGGTAAGCAACAACCAGTGCTTATGGTAACCAAAAAAAAACATGAAAGGGACATAAACAACGTTATATAACATCATAATTATCATCATAATTACCATTAACGCATAATTCATTCAACCAAGCCACCTTCTCACATTGTTGCAATTACCCATTATAAAATGAGATAAACACAATGTTATGTTGTCTTGAACACATTGAGACAACTGAAAGAGGTGAACGTATATACGTGCACAACTCATTGCATACAATTATCAGGAGAAGCTTAATCAAGATCTCACAGCAAGACAACTGTATGACACAACTGGCATGTCCAAACCTGTGAACGTACAATTATGAGCCTTCACGATAAATTATGCTAAACATATCAACCAATAATTTCGCATGCTTGCACAATGTAAAACTTTGTGTTGAAGTCGTTGTCAATAAGTTAATATGATACATGGAAATATGTGATCATCAAAAGAACACATTTCAAACACAATACCTCAATGTGGTAGATCGACAAAATCGAGTTAAAAAACAAAAATTGCACTTCATTTCCATAAAATCACGCCAACCCTCAATACACGAGGTCAGATCGTGATTCATCATTATTATCGTTATGTTCTGATGTGCTGGACACATGCACGCCGGACGTTGTTTCAGCATCTTGATTTCTGGTATTTATCGTAGCTGCAGGTTCAGCGGGGTTAGCTGACATTCTTATATTTATGAGTGCTGGGGTGTCACTTGGTATTTCTTGCTTCTTATGCTTTGTCTGTGGAGACCGGCTGGTCACTTAATTTTGTGGGTTTTTTTCTTTTTCTTTTTTATTCCTTTTTTTCTTTTTTTTTGGGGGGGGGGCGAGGGGGAGGGTATTTTGGTTTTATTTGTTTCTGTTTTTTTTCCTTTTTAGCAATTTTGTTGGATTTTCTTTCAAATACTGTATAGCCTGCTCATTTAAATTTTCTTCAGGCTTCCATGTATTATGTTTATCATCGTAACCACGCCATTTAATTAGGAACTGCCTTTTCCCTTTTCTGTACCTTGCTGCTAAGATTTTTTCAACCTCAAAGTATTCGTCATCACTGCTATCTTCAGCAGCTGCCTCGTAATCTGAGTTATCAGTAAGGTCTACGTGACTGTTGTCTGTCACCACGTCATCTGGCTGGCCAGCTGGTACCCTGCTCATTTTTTGGTTTTGTTGGTCCCTATCAGAGGTGTCTTCTGCAAAACTGTCTGGGGGAATATCATTTTCTCCCAAAAATATATCATTATTACCTGACTCATCGTCTGGTTCATCGGGAACCACATCATTCCCAGGCCTAATGTGCTTGTGGTATCACAACTTACACCTGTTCACGTGTAGTTTGGTTTCTAAACGCTTGTTATCACTGGCTCTGATGAGTTTTACATGCACTGGCGATGGTTTTTCAGAGACAATGTATGGCTAGACAGTGACAGGTAAGCTTATGGAGAGTTAAGAGGTCGAACTGCGGAATAGGGTAATGATTATCAGGAAGTGGTTCTGGACAATAAGACACAAATACAAGTACACACACATCATATATATATATATATATATATATATATATATCCTCTTTCTCCTGCTTTATCTCTCTCTCTACTCTCTACTCTCTCTCTATATATATATATATACATAGAGAGAGAAGGAGAGAGAGAGAGAGAGAGAGAGAGAGAGAGAGAGAGACGTGAAACAAGTTACCTTACCCCACATTCAATGTGTACATGCAAATAACAAGGAAAAAAACATCTTGATGACAGAGAATGAGTCTGGTTATATAGAGCCATGGGTGTGTGACTACCGAGACGAGCTTCGTTCGCACTGGAAATATGAACATGGGGTGACAGAAAATAGCAAGTCACTGACATTTCGCCCTATAATATGTTTTTGGCTGCATGTCATTAGAAATAAGTAAACTTCAATTGCGTGGCGCTGTTCTACCTGGATGTGCATATCCAAGGCTTGTGCCACTCTGGGGTGCATTTCAGATGTTTTTTTTTTCATTTTAGATTGCAGTGTTTTTTTTCTGTGACTATCATTACTCCAGAAAACCACAGATAGGGATGTTCTACAACGTGGATGATTTCTATACAACGCACACAAGACACAGAAACCACGCTTGTCTGGTACCTCGAGTCAGAGGCTCATCGTAGATGCGAAGTATATATTTTCAAATTAGTCACTCTTCAGTTTTAGGAGAATTTAGATGTCTATCCCTGCATACAATTATGGTCATTTCAAGAGGATTAATTAATAATCCATCCATCATGATTTTTATGTGCTTCGAATCATTTGAACACCCCATTACTGTTGAAAAATTACTCTAGAAATAGCTGGTTCTATTTGATCATGAAAAAATTACATTTTCCTGTTTTAAGCAAGAACATGGCAAAGATAAATATTGACATACTGAGACGTGGCAGCTGTATAAAGTATTTCGATGACGTGAAAATCGTTATATAATCAAGGTACCAGACTGTGATCAGATTTATACATCATATAATAACTTTTTCTTTAGTTCGGTACCTTAATTCAGCATTTTCACTCATCTTCAGGTCTTTTATCCAAGGCTCCTGAGGAAGGCTCACCCCAAGGGCCAAAAACATGTTGGCCACTGGAGATAAATAGACCAATAGATAAACAGATAGAAAGATAGATAGATAATAGATAGATAGATAGATACATACATACATACATACATACATACATGCACAGATAGATACATACATACATACATACATACATACATACATATCCACACACAGGCAAACAGATGGATGGATGGATGGATGGATGGATGGGTGGGTGGGTGGGTAGGTGGGTAGGTAGGTAGGTAGGTCGGTAGATTAAATAGATAGATAGATAGATAGATAGATAGATAGATAGATAGATAGATAGATAGATAGATAGATAGATAGATAGATAGATAGATAGATAGATAGATAGATAGATAGATAGATAGATAGATAGATAGATAGATAGATAGATAGATAGATAGATAGATAGATAGATAGATAGATAGATAGATAGATAGATAGATAGATATGACAAGTTTGCCCTTACATTTGCATGATTGATAGTTTCACTTGTAACTTCCGGATACAAATCATTGGCTTTGTTTTGTCGGCTTGTTCCTTTGCTACTTTTCGTCACTATATACGACTTAATGCTGCATAACACATGGGATGAGCTGTGCTAAGGCGTTTGACTTTTGGCCAGCCGCTTTACCCGGAAAGACGGTTATACTGAGATCTCATAAAACCTCACCGTCAATTTTAAGGGTAAAAGTTACGGAGATGAATAAAATCCAAAAAAGACCCACATAGCAACAAGTTCAGAAATATCTTACCCATATTCATACATTTCAGCCCAATAATGACAGAAAATTGAAATACAACAAAGGGCAGAGGTTCAAGAATATACAGAAACATCAGCCTTCCTCTTCCAACACAAACGTGAAGAAGTAAAGAAAAAAATACCCCGAACTTGAGAAAGGATTTCATGTAATAAAGGCTGGTGGTTTGTAACTGGTCCCCTCAAGCTTTGATTTTTTTTACAGAAAATACAGACTGTTGTTTTCCAAAAACATCTAGGCCTAATAACTTAAAAAGTAAAATGTATCACTTTTATCAACAAGTTGAAAGAACACTCATGAACAAATCTTTTCATGCTTTCCTTTATAATATAATTCAACTTGCCAATTGCAACATGTCTCAACTACCCATTTCCTGTGCATCTTTTGACCTTTATCTGTTCTAGAGAGACTTAATGGAATCTTCAGTTAATGCGATGAAGTTTCGCTGAATGGCTGAAAGACATGGATATGCCGCATAGCATTAATTGTTTTTTGCCGTAAATAAACTTCCAGACAACAATAGGCAGGTCTTTTACTTTCAGTGAAAGGAAGACGCATGGCCAAAAAGCCGATAAGGTAGAGCTCAAGACCGACCCTTAATTTTAACAGTTCAGTCGTGACATATCGGTCCAGCCCAAATGGTAGAAGGTCAAATATGTTATAATACTAAATGTGTGTCTTTCTAGTAGGTTGTAATACTATGCATATATTTGATCGAAAAACACATTATGGTACTCTTTGCATGAATCCTATACATACATATATATGGAGCTGAAAAGCCATGCCGTTTGTTTTGGAAAACATTCACGTTTTTGGTTTACTGGTGTGAGTACTGTTGAATCCCGACTTTCTTCATTCTTATTTCATCAGTGTCACTGATGTTTTCAAAATCATCGTCATCGCTGTCGCTGTTGGCTTGATACTCCGCCTGATCTTTGAAAACCAATGGTTCTAAATTATATTGTCGTCTTTGTTGACATTTGTTAGCAGCAAGACCATCAGGGTACAAGACAGACATCAACTTTGCATCAGGGGAACTGAAACTGTATTTGTTGCCACAAATTGTAGGTGGAGCTGTGGTTTCCAGATGTGACCGACTGAAAAACGAGCACATGGCGACGCGGGGTGTATCTCTGACCTCTTGCTTTTCCCATCCAGATTGATTCATTGCACTCTGTGGTTCAGCTTCTATCACGAGAACGAATAAAGGCGGAAACTTGTTAAATAAAAATTAGTTATTAAAATTGGATGAGATAGTATAAAGTTAATTCCAGCAGCTTAAAAAAATACGTATTTGTGCTCTCCACAGGGCTGTCGCTAAACGATAATTGTTCAAGAGATTCCCATTCATACATCCATGAGATATATTACAATGTTACTGTAAAAACCCCGGAAAATGGACACTTAAAAATACATAACATGGAGAGAACAAGAGGATTGTGACCGTCCTGTCCTCACCTGACCTTACATGCACAGACGGGAGGGGTCCTGTTAACCTCAGTATGAAATCAAGGTCACCTTCGTTTAAGACCATCATCACTGTTTCTAACATATACAGACACCCTTTTCTATTTTCCTGATTTTGATAATTCGTTAAATGTCGGAAAGTGACAGTACAATCTGCAAAAAAAAAAAACGGTGAAGATAAATTCCAGGTATATTCGCACACATTTTATAGAGAATCCTAATTTAAATTTGGAATCCAATTTTCATTTGGAAGTAGTCAGGGAAAGCAAAAAGGCATCCTTCAGCCCAGGCATTTTTTCTAAAACTTTGGCAGAAATGCAGTTTTTTACTTGTAAGTGAAATGTTCACCAGTGAGTGATAAGCCACATTTTTCGAAGAAAGTTCTTGTTGGTTGACGCAAGCATTTCCACCTATTGTCATGTAAATCAAGACTAGTGGCAATTCATAATTTCGACTTCTCCAGATTTGTCAGCGCCCTCACTTCAAACCTGGTGGTGATGTACCTTGGATGGGCCACTACCAATTTTGTATAAATAGATACGTTCCAGATATGTGTACCTTTTTGTGATTTGGGGGGGGGGGGGGGGCGAGGGGCGGTTTGGGATTAAAGCAAAATACTTGGCAACTGTGCAAAAACATATTTTAGCCAAAACCCATCAGAGACTGTGCCACATACTGAATGAAAGTCATAGCTTCAAACGTTTACCATAAAAGAAACATAGAAGGATCTTTGAATTTTGTAACTGAAGCTTACTCGAAGTCATTCAAGGTCACATCACGTAGACGATATCTTGGACTTTTAGCAATTTTAGTGTGTAATTATATGATTCTGGACTAGCATAAACCTCTCCAAAATACATTTAAAGTAGAAAATAAGTAAAAATTATCGATAAATGATATTTCACTGCTTCAGTTTACAGGATTGTAGTCATAAGAAACTACGTCAGTAAGGAATGACCATATTGTTGTATAAACTGCATTGCAACACACGTCTATTATCACAAAAGCGCAATCTAGGGTTCTGGACTTCGGAATTTACCGTGTTGTACCAATGCGCATCCGCAAAAATCAACTGCCAAGCAGACTCTGCTATATCATCAAGATTTAGTATTAACATCAAGGTGTATGTATACAAAAAAACTCCACGTAAAAGAGAGTTGATTTACGTCATTTCAGCGCTGCGCGCCTATCCTTACATTGTATATACAGTGCTTTTGGCTCATAGCTCGCCAATGCACATTTCAACCGTTAAACACTAATAGAAAAGTGCCTATAGAGTTATTTTTTATGTTGTTATCTTTAACTTTCAGTGTCCTTGAATGGTCAACTGACATAGTAACTAGTATTTCAAGAATGTACATCATGGGGCCATGGTTGCTAGCTTCGCATGTCTTTTAATGCTATCGAATTAATCTTTACCAAATTATTTTACCACATGTTGGTGACGTCAATTTATGTTTTGCAACTAGTTGCAAACATTAGGAGAAAGTGGGTACAGGAAATGTACGCATAAGCAACAAGTGCTGGTAACAAAGGTAACCCCGTATTGTAAAGTTTACAGAACCACTACAGTATGTAAATGTAAGGCCAATCAAGCAAAGGACTGTTACAGTCCTGTTCTTCTCCACATAGGAGTCGGACAATTCAGCCAAAGAATAGAAATTTTCCCATATGACAGACGGACTTCAGATGACATTAAGTCTCTCACCTACAAAAGACACTGAAAAGTAACACTTTCAGGTTTCTTTGGATATCGTATGCTTGCCGGGACAAGTAAACAAGTAGCTCACATGGAAACAAGCATTTCAATTGCAGCCATTCTCCATGATGCAACAAGTATTTAGGTGCGAGTTACATCAAAATAATTATAATAAATCATAATGTCATGATGAAAAATAGCAGCATTGAAAACAATACAACACATAGAGAAACAACATTATTGTCTTAGTCTGTGTCTTTGATATTACACAGATAATGTATCACGCTGTCGTTGGTTGATTTTATCACGACTAATGCTCCAGTTTAGGCATTAGGTAAATTTTCCGACTTCATAAACATAAAAAACCCTTAAAATTGTATAAAAAATACTGATCATAATGCGTCCAAATATTTGCATTTTGCAATACATTAAACATATTAACGTGACTTAGCATATCTTACGTCCACGTTCTCTTTGTAAACGTTTTCGAATAACTAGTCCGCCAAGTACAGTGATGCCTATTAGGGCAGCAGCTGAGAGACAGGCCACCAGAGCCACCATACACTTTATCACGACATCAACAGTTCCTGTGGTGATGAAAAAAAAATTCCAAATACAATTTTCCAAGTACAATTATATAAAAGCACAGTTATACGTAAGTGAAAGTTTTTAAACGAAAAGAATAATGGCCTTGTATCACATGTTTCCATCTAGCACTGGGCGTCCAAATCTTGCACTTTTAAAGTGACAATGGCGACGATGCAAAATCCCCTATGTGAATTCTTTTCATTCATTCATTCATTCATTCATTCATTCATTCATTCATTCATTCATTCATTCATCCATTTTGGTCTGTTCTGGCCCATATTGAATGAACCTTTCTCAAGTCAACACCGCTAAACACCCCAACTACAAGCAAACCGAAACATTTGGTATGACGCAATAATATTTGTGCATCCGTTACTGCTTGTTTCCTAGTACTTTTAAAAGAAAAAAAAAAAACTATTTATATGATCGTAAAGTAACATTGTATTATTGTGACATAAACGGTGGGAATAACCCCTGCATAGCAATAAACATTCCCATTCAGGTAGAGCTCACCCGACGGACAGCCAGGGAGAAACGTGCGACTAGTTACTCGGAAATGTCATTTGACTCTGATCTGCAACAAAAACGGACATTCTGACTTTTTGGAACTTATACAAACTAGCCACGTCAAATGACACAATGGCCAGCCGCTGACTTTTACCCACTTCCATAGCAGTTCTAAATGCGTATAGTAAATGTTCAAGTAGGTTGAACAAAATTAGGTCCCCAACAAACACGTACATTCTGACGTTTTGGCACTAATGCAAACTAGCAGTAAAACGACACAGTGGCCATCCGCTGACTTTTAACCTCTTCCATTGATGGTTTGCCTAATAGTGCTTCAACTGATAAAGCTTAAAAGTCACTGTAGCGGTTACAAATGTTTAAAAAAAATGATAGCAAATAAGGTATGCTAATCACTATGGTAAATTTGGCATTTGGATCAATAAGTGTTTGACACACTCAACATAATTGTTTGGGGTAAATACACGTGTTTATTTTTAATTTGCTCCACCCTCAGTTTCAAATTCTGCCACCAATCATGTGGAATGCATGAACAGTGAATCCAACCCGTCCTTTTTTGTGATTATTTCGTGGTAGAGGTACTTTGGGAGATTTGCCCAGTTAGACATGGAATAACATTCTGGTCTTATTTAAACGACTGTTTTTCCTTTGTTTTGTTTTATCATATCGAAACCTTAATTGGTACAGCCTACCATATGTTCCACTCTTTCCATAAAAGACCAGTGTTTCAAGTGATTCACTTATTATCTGCTGTTCATGTATAACTTCATGATGAAACAAAGTATCAGTTGTTTAACTTACCGTTTGCTTGTACTTTCTTTTTATGCAATTTGGTACTGCGCCATGGCTCTGTAATGAGTTAGTTAATTGACTGTATATCGGAAAATTAACTGTTCACGCATAGAAAGCTACATTTATTGTAGCACTTTGCTACAAACTGAAAATATTAAGTTTAGCCGAACTTCAAACGAGAATTTATTTATTTATTTATTTATTTATTTATTTATTTATTTATTTATTTATTTATTTATTTATTCATTTATTCATTTGTTTATTTATTTTTATTCATTCTTTTATTTTTTTCATTCATTTATTTATTTATTTATTTATTTATTTATCTATTTATCATTTTCTTTCATTTTCGGTATATTTTATTTGTTTTTTGTTTGTTTTTTTATTTATCTTTATTATTTTTGTTGTTGTTGCGTTTCACGCAATGCCCTACAGATTTTGTTGGGTCCCTGTTAAGCCTGCTTCAGAGTATGGAAAAGAAGTAGAATAGGAAGAAGCAGAAGAGGAAGAGGAAGAGGACGAAGAAGAAGAAGAAGAAGAAGAAAAAGAAGAAGAAGAAGAAGAAGAAGAAGAAGATGATGATGAAGAAGAAGAAGAAGAAGAAGAAGAAGAAGAAGAAGAAGAAGAAGAAGAAGAAGAAGAAGAAGAAGAAGAAGAAGAAGAAGAAGAAGAAGAAGAAGAAGAAGAAGAAGAAGAAGAAGAAGAAGAAGAAGAAGAAGAAGAAGAAGAAGAAGAAGAAGAAGAAGAAGAAGAAGAAGAAGAAGAAGAAGAAGATTCGCTTTATCATTTGACAGCAGTTATAATGACCCTTTTTTACTGGTATGTGTATTTTGCAAGTCAAACAACAGTACAACTGTACCTCAAATTCTACAGGATATCCTTTTTAGTTTGTTTTATTCGTGGAGACTAGTTCAGGTGCTACATGTGCATTGAAAATGTACGGTCTAAGTGGGTTCTTTATTAACAAACATTTTGTTGAACTTATTAAAGCAATATTTAACACGTTATGTACTAAGGTGATGTTTTATTGCATTTTTTGTCATTTTACAATATCAGGTATTAAATGTGAAGGTTCATATGGCAAATGAACAGTAAACATTAATCCTGCCGTATATTTATGAAAGGTTCTCTCCTGATATTGTCACTTACAGTAAAATGATACTTATTGTGCATATGCGCATGATATCTTGCCAGATACCTTGAATCACCGATATGAATGCAAAGGAGACGTCACTATTTTGCTGTCAACTAAGCTGTCTGAAAGGTCAAAGAACTTAACAGTGACCGGCCTGCCATTTCGGTTTTAACTGTGGCGCACGGATATTTTTAAGCAAAATGGCTAGGCCTTCATGCTTTCGAAATAAACTGAAATCTGCAGTTAAAGAAAAATCTATTTGAAAGGTTGCTAGAACCGGTTTCAAACTACCAGTTGCCTTTGTGGGTGACTGTCAGTCTTCACCAAGGTATTAAGTTTATTTCTTCAGACCTGGATTGTAATATGAAAGTTGACCTTTAATTACTCTTCAATCTTTCGTTTTTGATATTTCTAAACCTGCTCTTAGTGTGGTGAAATTTGTGAATGTGGGTCATGTTTTTCTAAATACTAGTAATTTGCTCTCGTCGTTGGATTGATATTTCTGAATGTGCATTATGTTTTATGCATTATTCGATAAATACTCCATTGGCCGCGTCAATTTTAAATGACATGCCCACGTGACCTTGAAAATAGGTCAAGGCCATACATCTGCAGTTACAAAGTCTTACAGAAATGTTAAATAGAAACATAATCACGCAAAATATCAACCTCTTTAAGTCAAATCTTTCTCGAGTGAATCTGCAATGATTTTTAAAAGTGACCATGTGACCTTGAATATAGGCCGAGGTCACCCATCTACAGGCCCAACCTAGTTCATAATTTAGTACATAGTCATGCAAAATTTCGACCTTTTAAGTACAATCTTTGCGACGTTATTGTGTCTGCGTCAATTTCACACTACATGCCCATGTGACCTTGAAAAATGAGTCAAGGTCACCCATCTGTAATAACAAGCAAGGTGTTACATAGGAACATGTTCACAAAAACTTCCAGCTTTTCAAGTCAAATCTTTCTCGAGTTATCGCTTCCGCAATAATGTGTTGAAAAAGAAGAAGAAGAAGAAGAAGAAGAAGAAGAAACGGACGCAAAAAAACAATGTGTCCCCCTGTTGCACGTGGAGACATAATTCCTTAAATTTTAACACAGAATGTGGTTTTATTTGCGGGAATTAGTTTAGGCTTCGCAACTTTTAACATGGAGAGAACTGCAGCATTATGAGTAATCAATGGACTTTTTTTAATATTTGCAAAAGTGAATGCTCTTAATCCATGGACATTTTGTTTTGCATTTCCGTTAATGCCACCGGCGACCAGTTTTGTGTAATACGACTGTATAAGATGTGGTAGTACCAAGTCAGAAACTACATCCCTTTCTTTTCTGGAACTTCAAAGGCAACTTATTACAATGTTGAGCCATCAAAGCACAGGCATGTTTGTCAGTTGATCTAATGGCTGTCGATCGACCAGTTATGAGGCCTGTCTCAAATCTTTCAAAATTGGCTCTTTGTGAACTAAAAATAGCTCTTGATTGTGGAATATCAAGTCTTGTTATTGGTTAAGAATGTCGGTTAGGTTCTAAACGTGATTCTCAGGTTATGATATGTCCGTGAAAATGTGCATATGACTGACAAATATTTAACCATTTACACTATATCTACTCACTTGATGTGGATGCCACTGGACTTCTGCTTGGAAATCGATATAAACCAGTTCCATTCAGTGTGAGCGGAGGTCTTCGTTCTAGAAACAAATTATGTACAATTGGCTTTGAACAATACTGTCCAACATGCTAAAGGCATGGTATACATTATGAATATCATGAGTAGATATTAAGTTTCTTTCTATCGTTACCATTTAATAGCCTTAACAGTATATATATATTTTTTTAAACAAAAACAAAACGTCTGATTCTGGTAGGGAGGAGTCACCTGACGGCTAGAGATTCAATAGGTGCCTTTGTCTAAGCTTGGAAAATGCATAAAAAAGCAAAGCAATTTGGGAACATCTTTTACAATAAATGTCGAGGAGCTCATTGAAGACCTGCAGAAGCCTAACAGAGGATTTTCTTGTGACGTGATCACTATTGGGATGTAAAAAAATATATTTTACAAGTCAGACCCGCTTTGCATGGACTTAATTTTGTGTGGCTACCATGACTGGGATCACAGGGTAAGGATTCAATAATCCCAATCCCAAAAAGTTGACAAAATGAGGGAAACCTTAAGTGATTGTAAAGCTCATGCTGTACACAATGAAAAAAACAAGATGTTGTGAAATTGGTCTTAAACTTTTTCAAGAAAAATCTTAGTATTATGTATACGATAAGAGACAGTAATTATGTCCGCAGAGTGGGAGACAAGCGAGGACTTAGCCAGAGTCAACATGGGGATATTCTGGTCAAGTTCTTACGTAAAGACTACAAGAAGGCGGCCGTTCAATTCAGAAAAGCTCTGATAGGTTCTGGGTATACCCTAAAACATGATATGGGCCCAGATACGTACAAGTGATATAGTCGAATGAGGTACGACAGTCGACTTACAGACGTATAGGATGGAAAGGTCTGTGTCAAAGTGAATTGTGATCGCGGGAAGAAAATAACAAAATATGGACAAAAAAGGATGAAGTTATCAATATAGGCAGATCTGGGTTTGGCCAGCCTCAGCCTGAGTATCTGTAAATAATGACCATTTACACGCATTTTGCTTATGCGCAGACACCGATGTTTCCAACTGCTTAAAAACAGGGAAGGTCTGTTATTTTTTTTGCAGGCTATGTCAAGCTGTGTAGTCTTAATAAAACAAAACTGTAATTTTCTTGTTTCTTGCTCTCATTCAGTAGTTGGAGTTAACAAGTCTGAACTGTTTTTTTTTTTTTTACTTGTGTGAGATACACAGCATACCCTGGACATGTCAGAGACAACTTGATATCCATACAAACATGTATAGGCATATATCTACAAGCTGTTGAATGAAATATAAGCCTATTTCCCCGAGTAAGTTTAGATGTGGCAGATGCATGCTTCTATTGTTCAGTTATGGACCTTAAGCTGCTCCAGACACTTTTTTATATAGACATGCGATATATGCAATTTCCACACTGTCTGTACATACAGGTTTGTAGTGACCTGTGATTTCTACGTACCCCGTCATCGCAGGTCCGCTTCTCCTGTTTGGATTTTCATTGGATAATGTTTATTCAACTCTAAACCCACCCAAAATCTTGACAAGTCTATCATCATGAACATCATCAGACACAACAACAAAACTTGAATAGCCACAGTTTCGACTCCTATATGGGTAGCTTTATGAAGATGTATGTGCGTACTTGCACTGTAGTACTGAACCATGATTTCTAAGTAAGTATTTAAATTTTGACATGTTACGCAATTCTAATGTAAATATAGTAGTCTGACTTAAAATTCTTATAATGTTCCAGATTCATAAATATCTCAAAAACGATGTAGGCCTACTTTACTCTTTAATTTAAACTTAGCTGACTGACAAGTCGGGAGAACTAAAAGGTGATAGGCCTAACAAGTCTCTTTTTATTTTTGGCAGAAGATATGAAATTTGTGTTTTGGGTGGTTAGGCCTATACATTTTGGAAAAGGAACTAGTGTCTGCAGTTAATGATGAATATTTCTAAGGTTGAGAGGACTGGTTTAAAACCACCAGTTGCCTTTTATGAGTGACTGCCTGTCTCAAGTCAGGAATGAAATTTGTTTCTTCACATTGATATTGGAAAAGAAATGTTGATGCTTTGGCAAGTCTGAAATCTCTTTGCCGTCATTGTTGGGTTTGGAATTAATGAATATGGATCATGTGTTTCTGTACGTTTAATTGTCCTGTCATTGTTTGTATGATGTCTGTGAACTATGGTCAGGTAATTACCTTTTATAACTGTACATTAACATTAAGGGCTAAATTTGTTTTAGGCATACTTTAAATGAATGTGAGTGTTTTCCAAAGTGGGAGGATTGGGATCCCGTAAAACTGGTTTAACCCACTGCCAATATGTTGGTAACCTGTTCCAAGTCAGGTAGAAGATACTCTCATTCGTTTAAATCTCATTACTGTTGGTCATGGATCCTTCTGACGACGAACACTAGCATGTCTTACTATTTCGTAAATGATCCTGAATCTGACAAGGTTAAACTGGTATTTGGTTTGGTCTCATCACTATCATTGAAAACTGTTATCCACTTCTCTTTTCATGGAACCCTTATATATTTGGTAACAATTTGAACATTCAGGCATTTTCTGCACATATTGCAGTGCAGTAAGTGTTCCAAGTGTAGTGAAACTGATGTTGTTTTTTATAATTGTCTGATGAATATAGTTTGTTATTATGAAGGTCATGTCAGGTTGGCTCAAAGTGTTTAATGTACTCTTTCTCTGTCTCTCTTTTGTATAAATAATTAACATCTAAATCAACTGACTGACAAGTTGAACTACGTCTTATTAAAAATGACAAAATTTAAAACTGTTACAGGAAAACAGTTATACTTACAGTTACCTTTAGGAACATTTAAATCTTGAACATTTAAATGTCCTTTCAAAAATACTTCTGGAAACCAACTTGAAATGTGACTGCTATCCTTACAAATTTTGACTATTGTAATGCATTTTTGACTACGTCTTAATGATTTGAGGCCTAATGTCACTTGCTTCTGGCTGATGTTTAACATTTGAACCGATGTACTTGCTATATTTGGAAATTCAAACACTTTTCTTTTTGAAATACTCTTAGTTTATCTCCTTTAAAACAACATCATGTCTTTAACTACATGCCTAAAACACATCGAATTATATAATCATGTTGTTTAGATTCTTATTGATGGTCATTTTAGGCCTAGAGGGCTTTTCTGATGGATTGATGTTGGTGTTGGTGTCGCTTTGTGGACTTATATGGATGATGATCATTGTTGAGATGGTGGTTGCAAGTAGTACCTTTTTAAATACGAAGTTTTATTGACATTTTCAACAAGTTAAGAACATCCGCTTACAAATTCTCTGATGTGATGCAAATTTTGGTCCCTTTTCATAAATTGTATGGTCCTGTATGTGCATGAATGATACAACTGTTCAAGCCAATTTACTGAAATAGGCCTATAATTTCAAACTAAACTTTTTGCATTCTGTCATGTGAAAACTAGATAAGGTTTTTTTCCCCCCTATGGACCTTTGTACTTACGTTTTGTCTCTTTTGGGTAAATACGAACTATGAATTTATATGTTTCAGCTATACATACCAAGGAACATTGCCTTTGGTCGGAATTGACTTGGATTTGTTTCGTTAGGACTACGGTTTGGATATGGTAATGACACTGTCTAATTTGATACTGGCGAGTGGATGGAAGTGCACCAATACCGACCCGACCTCTCTTCAATCCATTATTGCTTGCATGTGTGATAATTTAATGGTATTTTTTAATGCAGAATGCAAGCTGACCTATATTGGTGCACAAACATGTCCGCACAAGAGCCATGAATCAAGATTTCTAAGCACTATATGATGCTTATTGCGGACATCAACTTATAAAGTACTATAGGATGCCGTATATATGCGTTTGGACTACAGACGTGAATCATGATTCCAAAGTATCCCATGCCATTAACCTTGGATATCAGGCACTACATAATGGGGTACACGCATTTACGTTCTGCAGCTGTGATTCATGATTTTTAACCACTGATAGATACTTATCTGGGATATAAGCTACTTTCATATGAAGTACACATCTGCATTATTTGCAGATGCATGTATGTTTATCAGCATTTTAAAGTGCTTCATGGTGTGGTTTTGGGATGTATACCACCTTATGATGACGTATGTGCACGTTCCCGCTGCAGCTGTGAAACACAATTTCTAGGTATTCCATAGAATTTATATTAGACATGTAAAACTACTTCACATGTATAGTGATGCATCAATGCACATTTGCACTGGTGGTGCAGTTCATAATTTCTGAATACTGGCTAGCGTGTGCTTGAGATAAAAGCTATTTTATGATGATGTACGTATGCGTCTGTACTGTGGTCATGATTAATGCATGTCTGCATGTCAGTGGTGATTTCTTGGTACTTTGGTATATATCTGGGAGATAAGCAACTTTGTAATGATATATACGATGTAGTTGTAAATCACAATCCCCAAGAACTATCCTACTTCATTAGGATACAAGGTACTTTACGATGTAATATATACATGTCCACAGTGCAGATGTGAATTGTGATTTCTACGCATTTTGTGGCATTTACTTTGCTTGCAGCTACTGCATGATGATGTACATGCATACAGGTACTGTAGCTGTGGTTTCGTCGTTTCCAGTCACTAATTGTTTGTCTATTTGGTATAAATGCTATTTTAAAACGTTCATTAGCATTGAACCTACAAATCATGATTGCTAAGGACTCCATGGTATTGATTTTGGGATAAAACTTATTTCATGACATCTGCACATATGTGCACTGCAACTGAGAATGATGATTTCGAAGCACTCCTTTTTCTTGCTTCAGATACAGGCTATTTAATGAAGATATTCACACATGTATACATCAAAGCCTTGAAGTATGACTACTGAGTACTTTACAGTATTTTTTTTGGGGGGGGGGGGGATATGAGCTGTTCACCGTGACTTCCAAATATTTACCAGCATTTAACTGTGATACAATTTAGCTACTTTATAATGTTATATACATGTTTCGGCACGTTCGCAAGACCAATATAAAACTTCTGATATCAGTTAATTGCAAGCTTTTCTTGTACTACACATATGTGCATTTTTACATCAATAGTCAGGTGTAAATTATCACATTACAAAGTTTATCAGAACACTTGTTTTCTAGTGTAAACGATGTTTGATGCTCATTGTACACATATTGACATAAATTGTAAAATGGGGTATCATAAGTTTAAAATCATGATGTCAAACTAATTATGCTGCTCCATTGAGTTCCACATAAAATGTTCTGCACCAGTGTTTCTAGTGTTATTATGCTTACACTCAAAATCATAAGAAATGCATGTCACCAGTCCGGTACTTAAATTTCATCTGACATCATAGGATGTGAGAGGTCCTGTAGCTATTTTGTAAGCGCAGATCTATTTTTCATTAGTTACGCTAATTCTATGAAAGCATATGTTGCTTGAAGTAAACTCACATTACGAAATATGGATGAGTGAATAGGCATCAAACGTTATTTATGCATACGCGACAAATAAAAGCAGAAGTGTAGCAACGCTTATGCCAAATAATAAGATTTCTTAATACAACAGGAGATTTTAGATTCCCCATGGCAGACATTTTATTGCAGATACTCTTATTAAAGATACAAGACTTGTCTTAATGAACATGTAGACACCAACCAAAAGGGGCAGCAGCAGTATTTTGACAACTGCCAAAGAAAATTCTAGAATTCTCTGGTGCAAAAATTATAATTAGTGGAGACTTCAACACAATATTAAATACAATATATAAAGTAGGGGGGATATTCAAGTTGTCTCTAAATTTATATGTTCATACAATTTCTGATTTACAAACAAATGATCCTGATTTAATTGATGTATAGCGTCAGAGAAATCTGGGAATCTCCATGTTTACATGACAACAGAGGTACCTGCTAATATGGTGCAAGCTTGATTATTGGCTTGTATCCTCTTTTCTATCACCATATATTACTCATGAAAGAATAGGACCTTCAATCAAAACAGACCATGTTTGGTGTCATTACATTTGCAGGCGAATTAACTTGAAAAATTGGGACCAGCTTTTTGGAATATTAACTCCACGCTTTTAAGAGATGAAGAATATGTTAAAGAGGAGTTATGTATTCCAAAATATAGAAATGTGGAGGACAAAGACCTTGTCTGCGATTCTACTTTATGTTGATTTCGAGAATTGCCTTTCAGGTATTCAAATGTGAATGCTAAATCACAAAGTTACATAAAAAGAATTTAAACAGAGAATTGCAAAGCACAAGTGCACAAGAAAATTTATTTGAGGTAGATAAAAACAGAGTGAAAAAATATAAACAGAAAGATAGAAGATGAATTATAAGCAAATCAAGGGGTAACGCTTTGTTCAAGAGCAAAGTGGGTGGAATTACGGGACATGAAAATGATATTTCTTAGGCATGGAGAAAGAAATTTCAAAAGTAAATATATCACAAAACTTATCAGGAACAGTTTAAAGATTACGGACTCAAAAAAGTTTAAACATGAGGAATATTTTTCTCTCAAAGATTACATTAGTAATGTGACTTAAATTTAGAAAGTTATAATAATTACGAAAATGTAAAGTATTTACTTCAGAACCCTAGCATTCTTAAACTTATTGAAAATTAACAAGTGTCTTCTGAACGGTCCCTAACTAGAGGTGAATGTGAAGAAGCTTTGAAATTATTACAAAACGTGAAAAACCAAGGCCCTGATGGATTCACTTCACAATTTTATAAATTCCAGTGGCACTATATAAGCAATTTAGTTTTTAACAGCTTGCATTATGCGTTTCCGCATGAAAGGTTACCTGCTCATCAATGAAGGGTGATTATTTCTTTAATTCTTAAAAACAGTAGGCCAAGGACATTCCTTAAAAAACTGGAAACCCCACAGTTATTATTAGATCATCGCCAAAGTGCTTGCTACGAAAGTGCAAAACCTTGTACCATCTACAATTAGTGAGGATCAAATCGCATACATTAAAGTCTGATTCATTGTGGAAAAACAAATGCTGCCTTTAGTTGATGTTGAGAAGTTTGTGAAAGCGTTGAATGGAGTTACATTGATCAGATATTTGAAGTTTTTAATTTTGAAGAGATTTTCGAAAAGATAGATAGCAATAATTTGCGATATTTTTAGCTGTCTAATTAACTAAGGATTCATTTCAGAATTTCTTTCATTGTACCATGGTGGCATTCAAGGCTGCACACCCGCTCATTTTCTGTCTGGTCATGCCGTTAAACCATTAGCTGTTCTGAACAGAGCAAAAATAGTATTAAAGGTATTGTTTTTGCGAGAAAAGGTATGAATATAAGCAAGACCGCTTGGGACACCACTTGCTTCGTCACTAATAAAGAGGCTAATAAAATTTTACTTACTTTTTTTTTTTAATTTAAAAAAAAAAGTCTGTGGTTTGAAAAGTAATTTGGATACAAACATTGGTATACTGGCTGGGTACAAAATATTTGAACAACACCTTTCAATCTTTTGGCAAAAGGGACACTTTAATACCATAGATATTTTTTACGGCAAAAGTGAAATAGAAGTGTGCAGGTTAAATTATGAATCAAAGCTGTATTCTCTAAAGGAATTACTAAAGATGTGGGGAATGGCAGATTTATCATTACTTGGCCAAAATTTTGTTGTTAAATCTTTTAGGTTCTCTCTAGCTTTTGTTTGGAATATGTGCACACCAAAATTAAAAGTTCAATTGGACATCAATTTCTTGAAAGAGCGGGCTTACAAAATGGTCCATTTCCAGTATCATGAATACTCATTACAGTTTATTTAAGTAAAACGGTTATATTGTGGCAGTAATAAAAGATGGATATCTGTACTTGATCAATTGATTTCTTTTGCTAAAGATTGAACATTAGTTCCTGAGAAGTTGTGACCCAGGCATCGCTAGTATGAACATTCCACTGTTCTATAAGGAAGTGCTAAATATATATAAGCATTTTCAAGATCTGTTTAATCCAAATAATTCAAAACAAGGTCGCAGGCAATTTGTTAGGTGCAATGCTTGCATAATGATAGGTCAAAAAGTGCATTTTACAAGCATCAAATGTATTTATTTCATGATACCTTCGAAAACACAGGGACTTTCTCAAACAAGCACGTAAAGAAACAAAATCGAACTGAAAATCAATTTTAGGATTATTCATCTTCACAATTGTTCAGGACAGGCAAAGGGAAACATCTGTTGCGTAAGACAGCTATTTGCATATGTGAGCCTTCTTTGATACAACATTTCATGCTGAATGGCCAATGGCTTAATTTTGCGACTCACATTGCATGTAAGGAATTTTGTTGATGGGTTATTATTTCAAGGATTATAGAAACTCCAGCTTGTTTCGAAACATGGATATCATTATCAGAAATTAGTGAAGGAGATAAAAGGCACAATCCAGAGTAAAATACAAGCTTTTCACCTTTCTATTCTATATAGATTTGTTGAGCAAAGAGGCAGACTTTTAAAATGGGTGTTAGTGAATCAGAATTATGTGAAATGTGTGCTGGAAAAGATACTATTTCTAACAGTTTCTGGAGATGAAATAATATTCAGTTGTTT
>OZ026626.1:27164913-27238004 GCA_964020975.1 Hermodice carunculata
GTGTGTGTGTGTCCTCATATGTAAGTAGATAACGTCACCCAGTGTCCGTTTAATGACAAGTTTTTATGTATGTTATGCCTTAATTAGCTCTGTCATGTCCTCACAGATATAGCACTACAGCTTCTCGTACGTATTAACGACTAGCATTATGGTTTCAAGTCAATCTCAGCGGAGAGTGCAAATTGTTCTATTTCCTTATATATTAAGTTCTCCTATTCATTTCATACTTTCTATTGTAGATTACAAGACCTGTAGCACAAAGAAATTCATCGGTACTAGGGTAAACACTGACTGCACAAACACTGTCAATGTCTCAATTTCTGCAAGTGAGAAACCAAAATAAGAGCCAGATTTTACATCAATGGAACATTTAGTCAGATAGTTAAGCAGATTTTGTTCGTGCTCCTGATTCCGACGAAGGGATTTTTGTTTGAGACATGTCTTAGTTTAAACTGGTGTCAATAGAATTTTAATGAACCTGAAGTATATTTTAGAGAACGAACCATTTGAATGGCGTTGCATACAAGGATAGCAGATAAACGTACTTGATAAAGATTCAAAGTAAGCCTATTTTCATACGAACTTGTATGAGTGTGGTTTTCAGACTGCTCCTTATATATTGCATGGGAATCGCACATTTTAAAATTTGAAAAAAAAATTGCAGAAAATACTCAAACACACAAACTTAATTTATGAATAATCAAGTCCTACCAAATGGTTGGAAACAGGAAATTTGAGGGTGGATCACGTGTACTAAATTCAAGCGTTTTCCTCCGACTCTCAGCCATTATCTATACATATGTTATTACTGTTCATTGGCATGCTCTTATGATTTTATCATTTTTGTGTCATTGTCTCATTTTTTTCCAGTATTCGAGGTGAGGTACGCATTTAGCGACTTGTAATTTATATCAAATTCCAATGAACATTAAGTGTCTATACACTGGAAGAAAGTAAGATGTGCCTGGCCTGTAAAAAAGGCAGTAGCATATAATGACAAGTCTATCATGTCCCCGTTTTGGTGCTCCAGTGAATAGACCATGTCAGAAATGAGTTTCACCACCAGATGGCTCTGGGGTACTATCCACCCTAGCCTGACAGAGTGCCCACTAGCTAAGCATGGCAGAGTATGGGAGGTGGACAGTCTTTGAGTTGAAACAGGAACTAATCAAGAGAGGAGCACCAACTAAAGGCAAAAACTGTGATTTAGTAGAAAGGTAAGTACTTGCTGATCAGTTTCATATATTATCTTACAGGAATTTATCCCAAGATTACAAGTTTAGTCACTTGACTCCAATGGGTTGAACCAGCAGTTTACATCACTGGTCATATATTGCTGTGTGTGTGTTGTCTCTTGGCCACACACAATTCTGTGACAAGTCAAATTATGAGACTGTGATTAAAAGTATAATTAATGTTCCATAAAGAGAGACTTTCATAGCCATACATACATTATTTTGAATGTGGAATACCCTGGTCAAAGTGTACATAAGCCACCAGTAGCCTGACCTGAGCCAAGCCTCTGGGGCCCAGCCAGTAGCTTGTATATCATTGGCAGTTTTGGCCACCTTATATATTTAGAAATGTACCGTGGCCAATTTTCAATACACGTCAGTTAGAATCGCCGTTAAATACATTCAGTCGATTTGGTTATAAAAGTCCAACAGCGGCCGTCAACAAAAGTAGTATGGTATTCTTTGGTAAAAGAACGATTCTTATGGCACAAAAGTTTTATCATAAATGTACCAGAGGTTCTTCCACGTGAACTGATAAATTACGCTTTACAAGAATAACGAAATGTGACATACCTAATATGCAAATCAAATTATGAACCATACAGATTGTAACGACCAGTAGTGCAGGCTGCATTACGGATGTGATCACCGTCCCTCAGAGCAACTGATATGAAATTATAAGTCACAAAGCTTTTTAAAAGAGGTTTCGAGTGACATTGTTTCTTTTGTCACCACCAACGTGCACAAATGGTATTTCGTTATATTAATTATTTGAACATGAAACATAGTTAAAAGGAAACATATCTAGTGTCATACTCCTCAGTTATCTTCTTGTATCAATTTACTAACAGTTCCTTTTGCATTCATCTAACTATTGATTAATGATTCTTGGAAAACTAGCAAAACCAAACTAGAAAAGAAGATTTGCTTCAAAGCAAATATGTCTGTGTGCCTTCAAAAGTTGTTAATATTCAATGCTACAACTTTTATCCTTTGGTATTTCACATTACACTAAGCTTATGGCTGGATGCAAATTTCAAAGTTCAAATGACCTTGACCTTTGACCTTTACAGGTCACATGTAAATTGCGCAGTGTTACAATACCAACAATTTAGGCCCAACATGAACCAAATCGGATGAAAATTGACGAAGTTATGGCAAGATGAAACTTTCAAAGGTCCAAATGACCTTGATCTGTGTTCTTAAGAGGTCATATGTAAATAACAAAAATGTGTAGTGTTACCATAGCTCCAATTTGAGCCCAACATGATCAAAATTGGACAAAAATTGCTCAAGTTATGGCTAGAAGAAAACCACTATCGAAAGTGGCCTTTGACCTAGAAATGACCTTTTGATCTTGAGGTGACCTCTACCTGAAGTGAACCTTGACCTTAAAATCACATTTTCTCCTAAATTGGCCTTTGACCTTGACATTTGAGATGACCTTTGCCTTCCTATGAGTGAACTCCGATACAGTTGGAACTATATCTACCATAATATATACGACATTGAAGATTTAAAACTTTAATTAGCCCTCATTTGCATTTTGAAAAGTATGACCTCTCATTATAAAAAGGCGAGACTTTAAAAATGTGCAGTGTTACAATAGCTACAATATGAGCCCAACAAGATCAAAATTGGATAAAAATTGACCCAGTTATGGCTAGAAGAAAAAAACATCGAAATTGGCCTTTGACCTTGAAATGACCTCGACCTAAAGTGGTCCTTGGCCTTTAAAATGACATTTGGGCTTTAAAATGACATTTTGACTCAAAACTGACCTTTGACCTTGATATGACCTTTGACCTTGACATGACCTTGACATTTGAGATGACCTTTGCCTTGATATGATTGAACTCCAATACACTCGGAACTACATCTACTATAGTATACAATATATTGAAGATTTAAAACTTTACCAGGTTCATACCTGTGTGACTCGGGACCTATTTTGAATTATAATCATTCTCACCTTTATCATTGTCACTCTCATATTGTGAGTTTACATTGGAACAGTATTTTGAAACAAGTGTATTGCTACAATAAATGACATCATCACCTCCATTATATAGTTCATAATTGTATGATTAGGTTAATTATTTTAACTATCATCATTCTCATCTTCATCATTGTCACTCTCATATTGTGAGTTAACTTTGAAACAATATTATGTATGACACATTAAAGTGTATTGCTACGATAAATGACATCATCACCTCCATCACCCAATTCATATTTGTATGATTAGGATAAGTATTATAACTATCATCGTTCTCATCTTTATTATTGTCACATTCGAATTATGAGTAAACATTGAAACAACATTATGACACATTAAAGTGTATTGCTACATTAAATGACATCGTCATGTCCATTACAAGGTCATACTTGTGCAATTAAGATATCTATTTTAACTATCTTCGTTCTCATCTTCATCATTGTCACTCTCATATTGTGAGTTGTGGTGTCCAGCTGATGACTGTCCTACAGAGAGGAAGCTGGCCGTATCTGGTGATTGCCATATACAGTGGCAGTCTGCCATAGCAGTTAGCTTGTTCATTTGGACGATGAAGATGAAAGCAGTTCATCATAATTCCAGAGTCATCAATATGTTGGATCTACTTTTGGTACTTCATCCAAAATCTATCATTTATACCAGTTGAGCCACAGACACGAAGATCACCAAGATCAAACTGTAGTACACAAGTGATATGTGAACTGTTCTACATGTGCTGTACATGGCAATGACCAGCTAGTAGCATAAGCTGAGATGACTCTTGCATTATTATTAGGTGGGAT
Organism: Hermodice carunculata; assembly: GCA_964020975.1. Lineage (NCBI taxonomy): Eukaryota > Metazoa > Annelida > Polychaeta > Eunicida > Amphinomidae > Hermodice > Hermodice carunculata. The sequence continues at coordinate 27,168,948 of OZ026626.1, forward strand.
GAATGTACTGGGTTGAGGGTGGGGGGAAACCTTTAGACCAAAATTAGTAAATTTAATTTTCTAAACACCAAAATTCTGACTACAAAAGTTTCCATTCTTTTAGATACTGCCCAGATTTGGTGTTTTTCTAGTGGTTACCTGGGTGTTTAACCCACTCTGGCTGAGAATAGGCTAATAGAGTTGGTATGTTTTGTAACCTTCTGGACAGGTTAACTTTTTATATTGGTAATGTGGGCCATGCAACATCAGTGTAGCATACAGCTACTGCAGTGAAGACAAAGACATTCCTTTTCCAGACACTTCAGTTTTAATTTGCTTCAAATGTTTACTCTTTTTATCCAAAAAAAATATATATAAACTTTCAACACACTGTGGTCATTCTGTCATCATTTCCCTGAGATAATACACTGAATTTTGAAGAATATAGGTGCAATTTAGAAGAAATTTTGAAGTGACAGGCCAAAAATGTACTTACTTATTTGCCAGCCAGGAACCAAAGAAGCAGGGCACGTTAACTTTTCTCCCAATTTTTAAACCACGTGACCAAGCTACCACAAGGGTTGGCAGGGGTTAATTATAATTGGCATTTATCTAGTATTTTATGCTAAAATTCTTACATATGCGTGGACCACAATTATGCAGATTAATGTAATGCCAAGTTCTACATGATGTACAGGTTTGGTGCGCAGGATAATACCAAGTTACCAAGTAGAAGCAACTCAACAGGTTTGTCTCTCAGGCAAATCTACCCCAGGTACTCCCCCATTCCTGCATTGTTTTACATAGGAGTATTTCTGCATAAGACCCAATCAGAATGCTGTTGAGATGCCTGAGAGGGTGAGGGTGTAAAGGGGGGCTCCCTCGTGCAGTATGTTACAAATTTAATGAACTTAACCTGGTAGCACCCCTTACTTTCACAAGCTTTTAACAGTACATGTAATCATAGAATTTGGCGCATCAAATACACATTATAACTACACACAAAAAGGTGTTCACTTAGAACATTCATTAGTAACACAAATGGAAATTTGGCTGAAAGTACCCACATGTCACCCCCACAGCACAATGCGATGGCTGCTGCTGAAACAAGAGCCTATTCAAACAACAAGTTATACTGATAAACACTGATTGCCAGTCATACGGAAAGGGTAGCTGGACAGGCATAGTCCCAGGCTGTTGACGTATAGGCCACATATGCACACTGCAAAGAAGCAAACTGATTTACAAACAACCTGGCTAGAGGTTGTTACATTACCCCCCTCTCAGCTTGAGCACCTCCAGTGCTCACCACCTGAGCACTTGTTTCTTTTCCTCACGTTAGTCCTACTCAATATAAAGAAAAATTAAATTAAGTTACAAGTTACTTTCGATTAAGAGTTACCATGGCCAAAGCTGGCAAATATTCAGAGGATGCAGTTATCATGTCCACCATCCCAGTGCAGATCCCAGCCCTTCCATGCCATCTGCAGACTCCAGACCGTAGGCACCTGTCACGAGGGTGGCTCCCCTGTATGATAGTCTGGTCATTCTACTATCTGCTGTCATGAGTCCACACCACTTGTGGGGCAGGTACAGCACAAGTATCTGATTGTCTCTTAAGGTTACGCATGCAATACATAACAATATGAACCAGTGAAAGCAATTCAACACCAGTCTTCACGGCACTTCAGAAGTAGTAAAATCATGTTTTCCCAGGCAAAATCGAGGCACTGGCTGCATAGCATGTCCGTGGCTTGCCACACTTCTTTCACCATGTAGTTGACAGAAAGTCAATGTCCCCAAATAATGTTCAGACTGACATACGGGTATGTTGCTTATGTATTGCATGCAAAGTTGTAATATCCAGCTGCTGTAGAGAGCCCACTGCCCTACCTACAGAGATGGCACTCTACCTGGACTGTCCATTGCAATGTCCCATTGTCCTGCTGCCTATTTTTCTGTCGGTCCATGTATTTGCTAATACATGTTCATCATCAGTTGCAGTGATTACTGCTATATCGGTTCACATCATTGATAGGCAGCTTCTCACTGGGAATGGCTCAAAATGTTTCCAAACCAATGCAATCTCCAGCACAGATCTCCCATATCTTTCATGTGCAGATGGTCACAGGACACGAATCATAAACAGGATGAAAGGCTGGCATAGTGGATCAGGAAAGACACTGGGAAGGCAACACTTGGAACACACCCTGCAACAACTTACAAAATACATCAGAACAAGTATACATGTATAGCTGCAATACACATACATAAATAAGAAATTACAGTGGCATGACTATAGAAAGAAATATCCTATACCGGTACATGTCAAATCATGACGTGTTGAGCACATATGCAATGTGTTATACCTGTAGTTCAACACTGAGAGCAACCATTAGGTTTTAGCAATACACAAGAATATTCATCACGAATATGCAAAGTACAACTATGTCCTATCAGACATAATTACATGAATGTTTGGACACAAATTATCAACAATCACTTACAACAGCAATTGTCAAGTGAAAATCAGAAACATATAAAAGGCAATTCATATACACAAACAAACATGTTACATGCACAACACATTGTCCAGCATACATTATCCATCACAATGTATCCAGCCATAAACTACATTGTCTCTACTTTAAATAAAAATACATGTAACAGGTCGCATTTTGCTTTGTGGGTACCACCATCCCCTAGCCAACAAACATTGAGAACTTACAAAACTGGAGAGTGGAGATAAGAGCATTGCAGGATAGGGGAGCAAACAATGTCATAGCTCCACTGCTAGTGGGAGGAGATCCATTTCACCCTTGTTACTTTTTTCTGGTGCTCTATGAAATTTGTCACAATAACATAAGGCAATTAACTGCCATTTTATCAACAATGAAAAATATACTTCATGGGTGTATGTTTCCTTTGGGTCTCCTCCACATTTCAGACTTGAAAAAGGCAACTCACTTACTATCGCACGAGTAAGTAATTACCTATCTCTAATTTCGACACAAATTGTTTTCATGTTACTGGTGCCCACCCTAGGGGAGGCCATTGTATATTTCAGGAAGCATACTTGTTTCCATCGGTTCTATTTCAAATGCAAGGTGCATAGGTAAACAACATTAAATATAGTCGTTATGTAGTACTCACTTCAACAAAACTAAGTTCACATTGAACTCTTCCATAGACGAGACAGTCATTTCATTGAGAAGTTATTCAACTAGTTGCATCTCAAAGTGTATTACAGACACAAAAATGACTGAAGTCAGATGACTCAATAAGCAATATGATAAATTAATACTTTCCCCCAGGACATATGGTAATATGTCTCCAGTCCCAGCATAACCCGTAGCCTACATCATTCTGCAGATCGTAAGAAAATCTCTGAATGAGACAGTCAGTGTGGTCAGCTTAAAGTACCACTGTCATGAGGTGATCAGTCTCATGGTACTGACACTTTGGTAACCCTTACCGAAATTGAAGGCGTTTTTTTAGCGGGAATATGGTGGAAATATGATGGAATGGCGGATTCGTGGTGGACAATCCGGGAAAATGGCGTATTTAGGGCGGAAATTGGGTGGACAATGGCGTAAAATTGACGGACGTTTCTTACACCATGGTGGGAATATGGTGGCCATGTGGCAACGGTGGGCAAAAATGGGCGGGATTTGGGCGGTCATGATGGGAATTTCATGGATCAATCCGGGAACAGGGCGGACTGTTGTACAATAACCAAAGTTCCAAGGCGGGAACTTAACGGCATCTGCTTCTTTCCTCAAACAAAATGCCGGGAGTATGACGGCTTGTTCTTTAACTATAAAGAACATTTGCAGGCAGTTGTAAAAATGTCTAACTCTATGATGGAAATTTACTGGCACAACATTTTTGGTCAAACACATTGGCGGAAATATGGTGGCACATGTAGAAATGTCAAGAGTCCAAAGGCGGATCTTTACTGGCATAACATTTTTGGTCAAACACAATGGTGGTAATATGGTGGCTTTTTTTGCGACTGAGAAAACAGTTTGCTTCTATATGCCAAATTCCCAAGTCCTATAGCAGGAATTTACCAGCATTGCATTTTTGGTCAAAGGCAGTGGCGGAAATATGGCGGTTTGTGAACCTAAAATTGGTGGCACTTCAGAAAATTTCTTAAGTCCTATGGTGGAAATTTACTGGTATCATGTTTTTGGTCAAACACCATGGCGGTTATATGGCGGCTTTTTAGAATGAAGAAAGTTTGTTCAAACACATTGGCAGAAATATGACAGCCGTTTTATGAATTAAGATTTGGCAATGTACATTGTCAAAATATTATATACAATGGCAGAAATCCAAAATCATGCTATTTTTTTGTCCACATAATGACAGAAATATGGCAGTGGCACAATCTTGGTGACCACGCCCCCCCCCCCGCCACCCCCCCAAAAAATAGCAAAGTCTTGGAGCAGTAATGTAAATGAATGAATCAACTTTACTGAAATACACCATAACATTTACCATGGTGTATTCATACAACAAATAACCTATACAATAATAAAACAAAACAAAACCCCCAAAAAACCTAAAACAAATACAAAATACAAAGCCAAACATAATAATACATACAAAAATGTCCACTGGGTTGTATTCTTATAAATATTAGAGATATCAATTGCAAATAGTCATAATTGACAAAATAATTGATATCATTCTGGGAAAATATTTATCATCCGTATTTTCATGAGTTTAAATAACCCTGTATCCCTTTTAAATTAATAATTTGGGCAGATTTGCATAGAAAAGGGCAATTTTGACAGCCCATTAAATACTATACAGATGATGTAAAAAGGAAAAAATATATACTGTTTTATTTCTCACTGAATACTAGACTCCAAGGGACCTCCCCCACTATTTAGGGTGCGACATAGTGGATGGAGGTCCCTGACAGAATGCACTTCAATTTGACACATAATATGTATTTGTTCATGTATTTTTGTTGTTTTGTTGTATTTAAGTTGTTTTACCAAAATCTATGACCATAGTCCATACCCCTTTTAGTCCATAGAGTAGGGACCTGCACACAAAATTTTAAAATTGGAATATCATGAAGAAAATGTCATCTTGTAGATCTTGAAAAAAATACATTATCTTTTAAAATTTTGTCTTTGTGACAACTAGTGAAAATATTGCAATTTAACTGCACTCCTGATATGCCCACACCCTCCCATTAAGTAGCTGCATTATGTAGCACCTTCAAAGCGGTGACCTACTGGGTGTGATAAGCCACACGTGACATCGGCTGGTCAGGCATACAGAGCATGGGCAATTTCTCCAGACCTGTTCACTTCTGAACTCGTATAATTCAGTTACTCTCATTTTTGTTTACAAACATAAATACAGTTGCATAATACAATTTTTCTGTATTTCATAATTTTCTTCTTTGCATATTGGTGAATATGGATTTATGGCTTGCATTAGTGATCACTAGAACAATCTAGTTTCAAACACTAAAATGATTATATCTTACCAACAAGAGTAAAGTTACACATGCTTTTACAGCATTTTACTTTTTGTGTTTGTTTTATTGGGGGGCAGGGGGGGGGCGGGAGGGTGTCCTGTATTTCTCAGATAACAATTTTCTTCTATACACATGTGTAAAGTATCCTAAGCAAAAACGTTTTTATATCTGCTGCACAGTTTATCATATTTTTCATCTCAGTTACAATAAAATTAGAGTGCTGACTGAACAGCCCATGCTCAGCTGACCAAAGCTTGTTCACAAAATTAAAGCTGTAACTCAGTAGATCTGTGTTGAGTTCTACCTGAGTGCATATGACATTTAGAATTATTTCTAAGATTTGCCTGAAAAAAAAATTCATAAATTCATAAAAATATGAATTAGTCTTAGAATGCCGATTGACTTGCATAGTAATCAACAATGATGTATTTACAGATAAGTACTCAAGTTGAAAAATCGTTAAAAATCAAGAATCCACTGTTGTGTCATCTAGTTAACAAGTCAGTGTCACCCTTTCACCAAGTTTCAGCTTAATCTGAGTGACTGTTCTGGAGAAATTGACAGAGCGAAACACACAAAAAATCAGTAAAAAATTGAAAAAAATCCAATCTGTAAAACTCCAAAAATCACTGGAGCGTAACCATTTGAACAAACTTGGTAGAGATCCACACCAGGTATACTGCCACCAAGTTTGAAGTGAATCTGGCACACGGTTTTGGAGAAGTTGAAAATGTAATTGTGAATGGACTGAAGACTGAGCCTCCAAAAAGCTCAGCCTGACTAGCAAGTCACCCGAGCTAAAAAACACTTGATAGTACATTGGTCAAACTAACTTTAATCTTTAAAGCTTATAAAACAAGTGGGCTGTGTGAACAGTCCAAAGCTCAGCTGACCTAGAGATTCATCACACTTGTGGTTCTGTGACCTTGGGATAGGACAAAATAGGTAGACAATCATCAAAGGTACATCCCTGACCAAGTTTCACACAAATCTGGTCAAAATTATTCAAGTTATAACCATTACAAGAAATTCTCATGCTAAACTTTCCTATAAAAACTTTTTAAAGATTTCCTGCAAAAAAATCCAAAAACCACTGGAGCATGACCATTTGAACAAACTTGTTAGAGACCCACCCAAGGTACATTGCCTCCAAGTTTGAAGTCAATCTGACCGACGGTTTTGGAGAGAAAGTCGAAAATTGGAATTTTCATTGGAATGCCCATTGACTTGCCATAGTAATAAATAGGTTAGGAGCATTTACCAACAAGGACCCGAATTGAAAAAAATCATTAAAAATCAGGAATCCACAGCAGTGCTACCTAGTGATTAACTGTGTTTGGTCCTTCCACAAGGAACATATCCACCAAGTTTCAGCTTAATCTGAGCGACGATTCTGGAGAAGTTGAAAATAGCAAAAACACACATAATATCATAAAAAAAAATAAGCACCAAAAAAAAAAAAAAAAAAGAAAAAAGAGGCACCACCTGGTAAACAAATTAAGAAGTAAAGAGTCCCTAGGAGTGTTCCTGTGTGATATCGAAGTAATTGGGTGAGCGGTTTCAGAGATTTTTTTAGGATTTGTCCCCAAAAGAACAGAAAAAAATCATGAAAAATTCAAAAATCACTGAAACATGACCACTTGAACAATCTTTCTAGAGACCTACCAAAGGTACATCCCTGCCAAGTTTGAAGTCAATCTGGCTGACGGTTTTGGAGGAGTGGAAAATGTGAATTGTGGACGGACAGACGACGGATGACTGACCATCCTCAATAAACTAGGCTGACTGATAAATCAGCTGAGCTAATAATCAAAATCTAAACTGGAAGCACATGAGTTATCATTCTGACACCTTTTTATACAAAGATGTTAATTTTCAGTCATTTATTTGCACAATTAACAAATAAATTAAACTTAAAAGTTACCAAATAATAAATCTATTAATAATTACATATACTAAATGTATAAAATACATAAATGAACAAATTCCATTGTAACTATAATAGTGCATGATTTCAAATATACTTATCTTTGCCTTTAAACACATACACACACACACAAACTTACACTTTTGACATCTTGTTTATTTATGTACTACCCTCCCCTGTTTAAAATTTAAAGTAACAGAGTTCTGAAAGCTTGGAAAGGAAGTTTCAACCTCCACCAAAGCTTGAAGAAATTACACAAAGAAGATTGTGACAAAGAAAAGGGCTTAGATTTTTGTTATGGCATTTTGAAGGGGAGGGGGTAGGGCAGAGACACACATCGACTGAATCAACAACTCAAGCAGCTGCAAGTGACGCTGCTCATGCAGACTGCTTATGTAACGCTCTGTGTGCATGACCTAGTTTGCACTGGGGTCTGACCTGAGGCACACTCAACGGGTCACAGTTTCTGTCTTGCCACTTGCACGTGTGGAGGTACCTACACTGCACACACGGCTTCAAATAGTAGTTCTATGTTTAAATATGAGGCTAAGTTACTGAACCGTTCCGTCAGAAACTTGGTACTCAAATCCAACCATGAAAGTCCAGCTTTTATTTCACCAGCAAAGTACAGGTTTGTTGTTGTATATCTATAGTTACTCCCCAAATCAAAAACTCGCATTGTTCAGAGTTGTTTATCGATCAGCTGTTCTTACAGGTTTCCTTAAACAACCATTTATCGCCCACTAGCGTATACACACTGTGCTACATACTGTAAAACAACAGAGTATACGTTCAACTAACCTGGCGAATTCTAGTCTATTCTGTAAACATATGCCTTCCATTAAAACAACAGCAAGGATGAGCAATGGATCCAGAGCACGCAGGTATTAACAACTGATCAACAGAAAACTGTGTGAACCATGCAAGTTTTGATGATGTATCACGTGATCCCGTATTCCGCACGGCGCATGTCATAGCGCACTGACTTGTCTGTTTATATTTATCTATTTACTGAAAATTGTTATTTTATCTTCTTAAAATGTTATCATAAACATGCAGGATAATTATAAAAACATATTTGATTTTTTAATTGATAATGTGAAGATTTTTAAGTGCAAGTAAGACTGCTCGGTAGCGAATTGGTGCAAGACTTCTGCTACTTCCGTTTGGCGCCATTTTTAACTGCTGTCTGAACGACTTAATGACAGCTGGCCTGCAGACGGGAGTTTTCATCGATTAATTGGGTATGGATTCTATTGAACCGTTAAAATATAGAAGAGAAGATCACAAGATGAATGCAGAATGGGTTGTAGTATTTTATGATGGTGATTGTCCATCATCACGCAAGCAGTATCGACAGTGAAGCCTGTGAATCCAACTGATCATGTTTTGTTGAAACTTGGAATCGGCTGTCAAGTGGCCAGCCAAGGTGGCGGACCAAGTCCCAGCTGAGGTGGGTAACTGCAAGGGTTTGCATATTGCCGTCTGAGGGATAATACTAATAGAAGTACAGAAAACTGTCAAAACTTTTCACAGCGATAACTATGTTAATTCTTCTACTTGTGCATCTTGTAGTTGTACATTATTTTTTTGTTTGTTTTTTTTAAATTTACTGACCCTATATGGCTACAATTGAAGTATCACTAATGTCCAACTGGAAATCTCTGTAGTAAAATTTAGATGCCCTGGAGCATTTTTTCAACTTCTTCCCAGGAGAAACACTTATTTTGATACAATGCTCCAGTTGGACAGCCCTGCATGAGTATACATGTACAGCTCCTTACCTCATCATTACAAATATAGAGAAGAAAATATTGCATGGACCGACCTGTAAAAATATAATCTGGCCGCATAGAATAGGCCTACGAAAAATCTGGGGACTGGCCGAACAAAAAACTCACCACCACCACCCCACCCCCCCCCCATATCAGACGGTCCCTCCTTATCTGATAAAATTTACATTTAAATTATGTTGATTAGATTATATGTCAGAATATTGACTAAAAATGTAAATTAGTTTCCTTAAATTAAAAAGGGAATCCAGCTGACTGGTATGCAATTTTTTTGAAAAGAGATCTTGTAGTTACAGTTATAAGTTAGTGTGTGGAGAACTTGCCAAGTTAAAAAAGTTCTACTTCTTTCTTCTCTCTCTCTCTCTCTGTCTCTTCACTATTTCTGCTCTTCTCCCTCTGCCTTAATTTTTTCTTTCTGCAGGGATGAAAGCTTGTTTTCAAACTTTTTTTTTTTTTTTTTTTTTTTTTAGGAATTCAGTTTTTTCCCAAGACAAAGAAAAAATAATATCCTTTTTGCCCAGAAAGCCTTATTCAGGTAAATAATGAAGAGGTGGGCTATGCTTTCATTTTTTTTCAGCAAAGTCACTTTCATCCCTGTTTATGTTCTTCTCATTTTTCATGACAACTTCATGCAAATTAATGGCCAATTTATTTTGTGGTGAGCTGTTAAGAGCATTTTTTTATAAATTGTTTATTTTGTAGTCTTCTCCACCACTTATTTTTTTCTGACATGGCATTTGGGCCAGTACATTTTCATGTTTTGCTTCCCCCAAACTTCATTTTAATGGTTCAGTTAATGTAAGCTTTGTTAATCAGTTAAATAATTTGTCTGCCATTTGAGCCTACATAATCACAAAATTAACTGGTTCTCATAATTTTTTAAAAGGACCAGTTAACTTTGAGATTATGTGGGCCCAAATGGTCCAGACATGATCACAAAACAGTCTTTGCAGTGTACGTTGGTATTGAATAGTGCACTGCAAGTTTTATTAGTAATGGTTGAAAAATTTTCAGTGGCATACATACATAGTACATATTGCCATATGTAGTTGGCTGTGTATTTTGTCTGGATCTGTAGGTTGTCCTACATGTAAATCAAGGGCAGCCCATTCCAGCTGAACACAAGCTGCTTGCTATCGTCATGCCAGAAGAGTGCTGCTGAAAACATTGAGGAGACTGAGAAATTCCAGACCATCGGTCATTGTGGTAAAGTTACTGGGAGGACTGCTCCAGCCACACAAGTATGGCATTAAAGGCGGCAGCAAAGGATTTTTAAAAAATGGGATTGAGACAAAAGGCTGTGTGTGAAACACCTGAAGGTGAGATATGAACATAATTCTTTCTGGCAAAATTTCAGTTATATGTACATGTATGCACAATTTTGTGGCAATATGTCATCAAATTTTACTTGAAAATAAGAAGATAAGATTAAGACCAAGGGTTGAACATTTGTATCATGTGTTACTGAAGGAAAGTACATGTAAGTAGTTCTCACAAAGATGTTTTTAAATATATATCCCTGATGATAAGGTCATTTTAATTGAAAAATGGGTCCAATGAAGTAATGTCTAGGTAAACATTTTCAAATATTGGATGTTCTTTAGCCTGAAACATAAATTTTGTTATTTCAGTTATGGCAACTACAAAACTGAAGATATGCCTGAAAGACTTCACACAGGTCATCAATTAACAGATAAAGACAGGCCATCACATCTTATCTTGAGCTGAAACTCCTGGACTTTTTTTTTTTTTTTTTTTTAAAGACTGGTGGCTGAAGCAAACTTCAAGTGATAGCAGAAATGAAGCCTAGCTCTGATTGTTTTGTGCTGGACTTTTGATTGCCCACACATTGCCTGGTACAACCCAACTCATAAAAAAATTTATGAGTATACAAGACTCAAAGGCTCAAGTAACTTACTGTGGACTTGGTATATTATACAATGATCTTAATTAAAGTAATTACATAGGCATTAAAGGGAAACAGCATCTGATGATATATCGACCTCTCAATGACATTTCAGCAAGATCTTTTGATAAAGAAGTCTGAATAAATAACATGCTTGATCCAGCTAGCAAAAGTATTGTGTTATTCTGGAAATGTGCACAGATATGGCCCTGTGTGTGTATATTATTACAATGTATATGTACTGTGAATGTACCTATTTCACATGATTTTTCTTGTTTTTTGCATTTCAGACATTTGATTGAGTTTTAAATTAATACTATTTTGAACAATCCTTTGGTTTAACCCATGGTCAAATAATATTTCACTAAATTTTTACTTTCAGTTTTTTGCCAATGCCAATAGTGAAATAAGGTTGAATTTACAGTATCTCATCTCATCGCGGCATAGTAAGCTTGACTTTAAGGGCGTCACTGCTGAATTAGCAACCAGCTCTCTCCATTCTTCTTGGTCCTCTGCTTTTCTCAGCCACTCGTTGAGTTTCATGCCTGTTTTTTCTTGGATTACAGTATATTGATACACTTGTTCTTGCTGGGGGAAAAAAGTGTGGAAATATCCTTGAATATTTTAAGGAGCTTTGAGGGCAATGAAAATAAATGATTTATGAGAAATAGTAAAATGGATAATTCTTGGAGGACTGTTTATTGTGCCAGTTGTCAAACTTATGAGACAATACTGAATTTTCTTTTGGATATTCAACATGAAGATTAGTCGATCATAGCTATAAATAACACACATGCAAATTCATTTTTTTTTCTTATAGTTTTTGCAGGTGGTGTGAAACTCGATGGATATATATATATATGCCACAGACACAGAGCCACCATAATTCCTGCCATAATTGTGGACATCATATTCCCGTTAGTGGATCTATGACAGATGCACAGCTTTCATCCTTCCAACACAAACCCATCATGTTTCCACTAATGGGGAAAGGGCGGGCATATGGTGGATATTTTGGCCATCACATGCCCACTATATTTCTGCTAATGCATCTACTGTGAACGTACATCCATATATCTACTATATTCCCATTAGTGGATCTATGGCGGAAGCACAGCCATCATATTTCCACCACAAACCCGTAATGTTTCCACTAACAGGAAAAAGCGCGGAAACTGTGGCCACTATATTCCCGCTGATGCATCTATGGTGGTCGTAAAGCCATATACCCACTATATTCCCACTAGTGGAACTATGGCGGGCATACAGCCATCATCTTTCCACCACAAATTGGAAAAGGGCGGAATAATGGTGGGGATTTGGGCCACCACATACCCACAATATTCCCGCTAGTGGATCTATGGTGGACGTACAGCCATCATCCTTCCGCTACAAATCCATGTTTCCACTAACGGGAAAAGGGTGGCCTTATGGTGGAAATTTAATTAGACCAGGTACCATAAACCCACTATATTCCCAACATTGGAAAAATGGTGGATACAGCCATCATTGTCCCGCAAATCCCCTATGGGTGGCATAAGCACGCTATCTTCCCGCCATTAATCCGCAATATTCCTGTTGGCCGACACAAGACCGTCATCACCACAATGGTGGGATTTTGGCGGAAAAGATGTCTGATTTGCAGATCAAAACTCCATAACCTTTTTCAAAGTTTTTTCTGGAAACATGGCAAGAATACAAATATTCCCGCCATATGACCACCGTTTCACGTGCCATCATATTTCCACCCTATTCCCACCAAAAACCCGTCATTAATTTCGGTAAGGGAAGACCTATGTGCCATAATGGAACCTGGCCACTGAGGGGTGATCAGTCCCTCAATAATGGCCCATATATTCTGACTGCATGACCCCATTATCAATGACAAGCGGTCATTCCGATATATTTGCTCTTAATGTTGATCTTTACCATCTTTGCAGGTAGAGGGTTTAGTTTTAACATACTTTCTACCCCATGTAAGGGGGTTGGGACCTTCATAGCAAAACAGTCTGTCCAGGTGGTATACCTTAGGAGGACTTCTCCTGTACAACTTTACCCTATATAGGAGGTCATGTAGCTTTTCAACAATAATGCTTGGTCCTTTACGGGATGAAGTAAGAGAGGGACACACTCACTTCTTCCTAGAGGGATCATATACCCATACAGGTTGCCCCTCCTCCAGTGCTATTTTACCAGCTCTGTGGTCATAATGCCTTTTCTGTTGTACCATTTGCCTTTTTGTGTGTTGGCGGCAATGCACGTGGGTTTTACACAGTTTTTCATGCAACTGGTCAACCCACTCTTCTAAATGTTGAGGATGTTGATCAGTCTCGGGATATGGTATCACTGCTTGAAGAGGGAGCATTACCTCCCTCCCAGGCATCATCATGTTGAGCATGTAGCCCGTCGTCTCATGTGGGGAAGCTCGGTAGGCCATCATCACATAGTGCAGATGTTCATCCCATGTTTTCTGATCAGGCTCAGCATACATTCTTAGCATGCACTTGAGGATGCGGTTGTATCGTTCAACCATGCCGTCTCTTTGTGGGTGGAGGCTTGTCATCCAAGTCTTGTCAATTCCAAGCAAATCACACATTTGCTGGCAGACTTTTGACTCAAAATTACTGCCCTGGTCTGAGTGCAGCTGCCGTATAGCCCCCAGGCGACATACCACCTCCTCAACTAACACTCTGGCCACAGTTGTGGCTTCCTGGTTAGGGACTGCAAAAGCCTCAACCCACTTCGTGAAGTAGTCAGCTATCACAACAATGTACCTGTTACCCTAGTTGGAGACAGTTAACGGTCTGAGCACATCCACAGCCATAAGTTCTATTGGCTCACCCACCACATATTGGCGCAGTGCAGACCTTGGGTTGTTTTGAGCAGTTTTACGAGCAGCACAGGCATGACACTGTCTGCACAACACAGGGATGGAATGCTACAGCTCTGGCCAGTAAAATCCCATGCCTATTTTGGAAACTGTTTTATCCACCCCCAAGTGGCCACCAGTGCACTCAACATGACAGTGGAAAAACAGCTCCAGTACACGCTCTTGTGGCACAACAAACTGCCATTTCTCACCTCCGGTGTTTGCATTGACCCAGCGTCTGTACAGCAAGCCGCCTATTAGTCTGAGACATTCCCATTGCCTCCACAGGGTCTTGGCTTTGTGGCTGAGATCGGAGATTGCCTGCCAGGTGTGTCTTTGTGTATGTTTCTCAAGCATGGCCATCACTGGTTCAATATCCGGATCAGCTAGTTGAGCTGATCTAAGCTCGACAGGATCCCATCCTGGCAACCAGCCCTGGTAAGATAGGAACTGGGATTCATCTACTGCCTGGGTTTTACTGCGGGTGACAACGCCAACCGAGACCTCTGTACCAGGTTCCAGTTACAGTTGCCCTGCATTTACCCCACAGTCAGACAACCAACTGCACTGCTTACATGGCCATCTCAACAGGGCATCAGCATTGATGTGCCGCTTCCCAGGCCGGTGGACAATTTCCAGATCATACTGACCCAAATTTTGCAGCCAACGGGCCATTTGACCCTCTGGATCCTTCATCCTGAACATCCACATGATGGCAGAATGGTCAGTTCGGAGAAGGATTGGCTGTCCGTAGATGTAGTGTCGGAACTGCTTTATGGATTTCACTACTGCGTGCAGCTCCTTCTGGGTTACACAATACCACTGTTCTTTTGTCATGCATTTACTCATGTATGCAATCACTCTTTCATGCCCATCCTGCAGCTATGAGCGTATTCCAGCCAATGCAGGGTCACTTGCATCAGTGTCCAATATGTATTTACAATCTGCCCTTGGGTATGAAAGAGTGGGTGCAGAGATGAGTGCATCTTTCAGTGTTTGGAAGGCTTTGTGACATTCACTGTCCCAACTTCATGTGTACATTGTCTTCGGTCAGGCGATGCAAGGGCTTGGCAATATGTGCGATGTTTTTCACAAAGCACGGATAGTAAGACCACAGACCTAGGAAGCTTCTAACCTGCTTTTTTGTCTGTGGGAAGGGCCAAGTCCGAATCGTCTCCACCTTTTCTGGGTCAGTGTGAATGCCTTCCTCAGAGACAATGTGCCGCAGAAACTGCACACTTTTCTGAAAGAAGTTGCACTTTGACGGCTTAAGTTTTAGACCTGCACCCTTCAGTTGGTCAAAATTTGCCTTATCCGGTTCAAACAAGTGTCCACATCTGGTCCATATGTAATTATATCGTCCAAAAATAATATGCACTCATCCCAATTTAACCCCCGAAGTAATGTTTTCATGAGACCGTCAAAGGTCGCCGGGGAATTCTTCAGCCCGAATGGCATGACTTTGAACTGAAACAGACCTTCTCATGTGGAGAAGGCGGTCTTTGGACAGTCTCTTGTATCAACTTAGACCTGGAAGTAGCCGGAAGCCATATAAGCTGTGCAGATCCATTTTGCACCAGCCAAACTGTCCAGGCATTCATCAATTCTGGGGAGGGAATAAGCATCTTTTACCGCGACCTCGTTCAGGCGACGGTAATCGACACAAAATCTTGGTGTGCCATCTTTTTTGGTGACAATAACTGGGGGACTACTCCAAGGAGAATTGGATGGCTCAATTACCTCATTTTTCAGTAGGCATTGGACCTCCTGCTTCTCCATATGCCGCTTTGTGATTGGCTGCCTCCTAGGTGGCTGTTTGATAGGCACATGATCCCTTGTGTCAATGCAGTGCTTGACCAGGTTTGTATGTCCTAGATCACGGTCGTCTTTGGCAAACAAGCCAGCATAGCTTGACAGCAAATTGGCAAGCTTACTGCGCTCTTCTTCTGTTAGGTGTGCCCCACTTCGGTTATACAAGTCCCTCAAGTGGGGTGACAATTCTATGGGGCCATCTTGTTTAGAAACAGAAAGAACTGGAGCATTGGCTACCCAAGTGGCAAGGTCATGTGACTGAATGGTGCAGCATTGACCTAATGTTGTGCCAGGAAAACGCTGGATGTCTTTGTCACTACAGTTAATCACTCGGACAACTGCCGTACCATCCCGTGGGTTAACCCCACCACGGGCCATCAACAACTGCTGATGTTCCAGCAAATTTGAGGGTGGGTCCACTCGGCCTATTTCTCCCAAGTGCTGTCCCTTTGGTATAGCAACTGGGATGATGCACTGGTGCCCCTGGGGCACTACAGTGGGTTGTTCAACAACAACCCAGCACTTCATTGTCTCTTCACTTCCCAGCCAACAATCCAATTCCTCCATTCCAATTTTGACCTTTAATTTTCCAAACATGATGTTACAATTGCGTTGGAAAAGAAAGTCAGTACCTAATATTCCACTAACCTCCATTTCCATCACAAGGCACCGCTGTTGGTAGACCCTCTGCCCCAAGGTGATATCTACACTGATTTCACCACAAATGTCCAAAGTATGGCCACCTACACCCCTCACCACCACCAGTGAAGGTTGCAGTGATGGTCTTTGGCTTGGAGGTATTCGGTCATAGATGGACTTGGAAATAAGTGATATCACCGCTCTGCTGTCCTCTAAAAATTTTAGTGGTTCCCCATTAACCTGACCCATCAAGTAAAGACCACTGTCTTTGCTTGATGGATCAATGATCCCCAGCTGGACAACTGGACTAGCTTTTTCCATCGAAGAGTGGGGCGAATAGGTCCCCCTTAGTGGCCCTTTTTCCCCCCACTGGTGAAGGGCCTAGTCTCCCAGTGGGCTGCCGTTTTCCGAGTGCTGTTCTGCGTCCACATTTTCCTGTGTATTTTCGCAAGTGGCGTTCCCATGCTAGACATTCCCAGGCATAGTGGCCTTGCCCCTCGCACTCAAAACACTCAAATGTAGAGCGCCTCTGGCTGGTGCCACCCCGGCCCTGGCCTCGCCCCCTTGGTTTGCCACACCCACGTTGCTCACAGGCACTTCCTTGCTTATTTATGCTGCAAAGCAGCAGTAAGCTTCTGCAGTCCCTTCTCAATGGCCTCGACACGATCTTGAAGGGGCTCAGGATCGCCTATCACTGCACGCACTGTTCTCTTTTGCGACATCTCGAACAGCACCTCACACCGTTCCACGATGGCAACTGCTTCCTCAATGGTCTGCCAGTTGCGATCAATGCACCTGACCTTCAAGGTTGTGTCCAGGGCATTTTGAAAAGCATCCAGTGCCAATTGCTCCTGCATGCTCAGGGTGAATTGGGGGTATGCCCTGCGTACTAGCTCCCGGACATCATCCCCCAAGATGGCCGCCTTCTCACCTGGCTGACGCTTCAACATAGCCAGGCGGGCATTGAATTGGTCTTTCAAATGGCCAGTACCAAATCTCTCTTCTAAGGCCCTAAGCAAAGATATATAATTCTGGCTACCATTGGTAGGCCTGCAAAGAACTTACAGGCCCGACCCTTCAGGCTGATGGCCATCATCTTGGCCTTTATCCTGTCTTCCCAGCCGGCGAGGTCAGCACAGCTTTCAAAATGAACAAGAAAATCTGCCCAATCAGTGGAGCCATCATACTTTTCTGGCCGCACTGTGACATGTCTGCCCTTGGTCACTGCAACCGTGTCATCCATTGTCACAGTGTCAACCTTAGGGCTTTCCTGCCTTTTAAAATTAAAAATTATCTCGGCATCATCACTTTTCTGTAATTCTTTCTCTTTGTGTGTGTCATTAATTACAGCAGGCTCATGGGTGCCTTCCCCCCTTTGCTGCAGCCCCATCTGTATCTGACATGATGAGCTATACCATGCACACACAAGAGAGAGAGAGAGAGAGAGAGAGAGAGAGAGAGAGAGAGAGAGAGAGAGAGAGAAGTGATGCTCACCTAAAGAAAGAATATATATACACAAGGACAGACACAGGATAAAACAAGAGTGTGCATTTAAGCACTTCCAAAATACAGCAACATTACAGCCTCAAAAGGTTCTTTTCAGGATAGAATATTAATATCCCACCACCACTGCCACCATTGTAACCTTCCTTACAGGTTAACTTTTTATATTGGTAATGTGGGCCATGCAACATCAGTGTAGCATACAGCTACTGCAGTGAAGACAAAGACATTCCTTTTCCAGACACTTCAGTTTTAATTTGCTTCAAATGTTTACTCTCTTTATCCAATATATATATATAAACTTTCAACACACTGTGGTCATTCTGTCATCATTTCCCTGAGATAATACACTGAATTTTGAAGAATATAGGTGCAATTTGGAAGAAATTTTGAAGGGACAGGCCAAAAATGTACTTACTTGTTTGCCAGCCAGGAACCAAAGAAGCAGGGTAGGTAACTTTTCCCCCAATTTTGAACCACGTGCCCAAGCTACCACAAGGGTTGGCAGGGGTTGAATATAATTGGCATTTATCTGGTATTTTATGCTAAAATTCTTACATATGCGTGGACCACAATTATGCAGATTAATGTAATGCCAAGTTCTACATGATGTACAGGTTTGGTGCGCAGATAATACCAAGTTACCAAGTAGAAGCAACTCAATAGGTTTGTCTCTCAGGCAAATCTACCCCAGGTACTCCCCCATTCCTGCATTGTTTTACATAGGAGTATTTCTGCATAAGACCCCATCAAAATGCTGTTGAGATGCCTGAGAGGGTAAGGGTGTAAAGGGGGGCTCCCTCATGCAGTATATTACAAATTTAATGAACTTAACCTGGTAGCACCCCTTACTTTCACAAGCTTTTAACAGTACATGTAATCATAGAATATGGCGCATCAAATACACATTATAACTACACACAAAAAGGTGTTCACTTAGAACATTCATTAGTAACACAAATGAAAATTTGGCTGGAAGTACCCACATGTCACCCCTACAGCACAATGCGATGGCTGCTGCTGAAACAAGAGCCTATTCAAACAACAAGTTATACTGATGAAGACTGACGGAAAGGGTATCTGGACTGGCACCTGGTTAGAGGTTGTTACAGTTTTTACATTTAGCACATAAAGTGCTGGAGGGTATTGTCATCCCCTACATCGTCAGTCCATTGGTACATCTGTCTTGTCAATGTTACTTTGATATTTCAAAAAATATTCACCATAGTTGTATCAAATTTTTATCAGAGATGCAACTTGTAATGGACCAGTTTGCTATTGAAAACAAGCATCCTCTTATTATTTTTAAACTTTTAGTCAAACTCTTTAAGAATGTATTTCAATGCCGTCTGAGTGGCCCACAAGGGGACTATGTTACCATATTATCTCCAAAACGTTTCAACATAGCTTAAGTAAACATTTGTCACAGAAAAATCTTATGATGGACCAGGTTCCTATTGAAAACAGGCTTCCTCTGATTATTTTCTTAACTTTTTATGAAACTTTTAAAGTATCTATTTGAAGGCCGTCTGAGTGGCTTCATCCCTGCCGATGCTACCGCCATATCTCAAACAATTTTTATCGCACCTTTACCACATTTTTGTCAGAGAATCATCTTCTGATGGACCAGGTTCCTATTAAAAACTAGCATCTTCTTGGTATTTATAAAGTTTGTATAAAGTTTTAAAGTATTTATTTCAAGGCCGTCTGAGTGGCGCTCAAGGAGACAATGTTACCATAATATCTCAACAAGGATTTATCGCAGCTTCATCAAACTTTAATCAGAGATTGCTAAATATAAAGATAAATTGAATATTCACAGGAAAAATTTATGGTGATAGGATTGGGGAGAGAAGAAAATTAATTATGTTTAGTTCTATGATTGAATTTTTAATCATTGACCGAGAGCGTGAAATGAATCAAGGCAGATTCATATAATGTACAAAACCAGTGTATTATGAACATTATAATTTTCTTTTGTCAATAAAAAAACTATAAAAAAGAAGTAAATTTCATTAGAGATGCACATTACAAAGGACTTTGTTCCTATTGAAAACCAGCTTCCTCTCATTATTTTGAAACTTGTTATACAACTTTTGAAGTATTTATATGACGCTCTTTGATCAGGATTCCGATTCCTGTTCAGATTCATTAAGTCAACAATAAATTCAATACATTTCAATTGCTAGGTAATAATGACAGAGATAAATATAAACAAATGCAAAACAAAAAATAGGAGAAATAGTACATTATCACCACAGAGAACAGATAGTCAGGATGACCCAGTTAAGGATGAAAACATCCACTCTAGCTTGGGCCACCTGAATAAATTTACTTGGTAAGTTAACACCTTGCTTCAGAACAAAGAACCACATGTGAGTTAGGAGAGTTGAACTGACTGAGACAAAGACAACATTATTACATACAAATATACTTTATGAATCCTCATTACAAACAAAGCAATGTGGAATAGTACAGGTTTCAGAGTATTGATCTGTGTAGAGTCTTTTAACATATTGAGAGAGAGAGAGAGAGAGAGAGAGAGAGAGAGAGAGAGAGAGAGAGAGAGAGAGAGAGAGAGAGAGAGGTGGAAAATATTACCATAACATCTCAAGAAGGATTCATCACAGCTTCATCAAATTTTTGTGCAGTTACACCATACTATGACACCTACAAAGTATCAAAAAATGCAGAATTGGTCAAAAAAAGTTGTGGGTGCCGAGGGTAATCCCTATCTGAACGCTATTTTCTTATTATGAGGTGGGCACTAAACACCTATTCCATGCTTGGAAAAGCTGTAAATTCATGGGGCATGTTATCTCTGTTTAGTTCTCATCTATAATTGTTATTCGAGATGTTTTTTGTGGACAAAGGTTAATTGTAGACATGGAAGGAGATGACTTTCTATATAGTTGGCCACTTTTAGGGCAATTACAGGACTAAACCCCAGAATTAATGGGGTTAATCGAGACTATCTAGAGGCCTTGCTACAGTCATTGTGCGAAAGAGTCTTTCCAAATAAATGTGCTTGGATTATGGCAAGAATGTGTTCAGTCTTTCAATATAAATGAAGACTCAGCAAGTAATCTAAAAGCACTTGGGACACTATTTCTTCAAGCAGTTAGCCCATGCAGATCCACCCATCATCATGTGAGCACTATGCATTAGTCCTGGACCACCAGTTTAGCTACTTTACAGAGAATCATTCTGTCTGCACACCAATACCACCATACAGACCTGCAAAATACATTCAAACGACGGGTAAGTTATAATAGGGAACAATGATTTAAACTGATGATCTTGGATCAGATGAGGAAAAAGTATTGATCTAGACTAAAAGGGTAATGAGAGATTTAGTTAAATATCGCAAGTTTTGATGCATAGATTATATGCATGCATTTTTTAGCATATCAGCCATCGTGAAATTTGGTTGGTAACAACTGGT
This sequence comes from Hermodice carunculata, assembly GCA_964020975.1. Lineage (NCBI taxonomy): Eukaryota > Metazoa > Annelida > Polychaeta > Eunicida > Amphinomidae > Hermodice > Hermodice carunculata. Next base: position 27,190,324 of record OZ026626.1, read on the forward strand.
GTTAAGTTTCAAGATTGAAAATCATGACACAATGTTGTTACATGGTTGGAGTATGATATGTAACTCTCAGATAATGTTAGTAGGAGAATATTGGTTCTTTATGTAAAATGTCATAGTGGCCTGTGGGGGGGGGGGGTGGCGGTGGGGCAGGCATTTTGAGGAAATCGTGGCTATCTTGAATTGTAATGACTACAGTGCTATACATACCCTCATTGATGCCAGTAACAACCAGAATAAAGGCCAAATTTAAATCAACTATTTTAACGTAAACATTTATAAGAAACATGGAAAATATAGATAAATCTTTTCAGATATTTTAAGTTTTGGTGTCTAATAATATTTAGGTTTAAGGTAGAAGACATGAATAAAGTTCCTGGATGACGAAAGGTTAAAATTTGATTCTTAGATCTATTAAATCGAACATTTCGGACACATTATGTAACATAAAAATTTAATATCATTATATTTGGAGTTTGGCGGCCATTTTGAATCTAACAGGTTGGCAAAGTGCCAACATGGTTTTTTATGTTCTTTATGGTATAAATAACATTTTAGTGTAGGTGGCATAAAATCTTCATCAAAATCCCACGGGACTTAAAATCATGATATATGCTCCCACACTAAATTAGTTAACACAGGACAGACGATAAGGTACAACCCAACAGTAAAAATATTACACAAGTGTCCTGGAGACAGCATCACTGATTTTTTCTCTAGCACTAAGATATCTTAAATGGAAAGTGTTCCTTTTACCTGCAAGGTAAATTTAATTAAGAAGAGCCAGCATGTCTCTATTGCAGCTATTCTGCTTGTGAAAACCATATAGTACTGTGGTGTTATCTGTGAATGTCAGGACCGGTTCATCTACAGTTCAAACTGCTATAGCTTTGGCCAATGCTTGTAATAATAGGAACCCGTTCCGGTAAAACAACAGTCTTTTGTCTGTTTGAGTAACAATCCCAAGTTGAGTAGGCATGGCATCTTTGTAGCAAATATTGGTAGGTCTAACAGAAACGGAACCCTGGTCATGTCAATCAGATAAAGTCTTATAAAAGGATGCTATGTCCTGAATGCTAAAGTGTGCCCTCAGAAAAACAGGCCAATTCAAGGTTTGGGCATAAAAACCGACAATTCCCCTGGCCCCTTGGCAATCCTTCACTGAAAGAGGTAGATTTTAGGCCAGTTCCAGGGTATGCCACAGGTCATTGACCCAGTGAGATTGTAAGGCTAATTGGCCATTAATGACGCCCAAATGCAAGCCAAGATAATTTATTTCCATGGTAGGTGTTAACTGATCATTAGCCTCTTCCTTGGGGTACACGGCATCCACTGACCTGGGATCCAAAGTGTAAGCTGATCAAGGGCTAACTGGCATCCACGTATGTCCATTTATATGGTATCATTTCTCTTTTCCTTTGGCTGACGCATCGTTCTTCTTGCCCCTGCCTCTGAGTCTGAGGAGAGCGTTGACCTTGGCAAAAGGGATATTGAGACAACAATGACTGTTGTACAGTTACGCCCGGCTAAAAGTTAACAGCCAAACGCTTTTTTCGCGTTTTGCTGGTGTTTGGCTTGTGTTTGGAAACGTTTGAAAACGTTTGGACTGTGTTTGGAAAGTGTTTGGAATGTGTTTGGAAAGCGTTTGGAAAGCGTTTGGGAAAAATGTCAAACACTTTTACAAAACGTTCGAACACTTTCACAAAGCTACCGAACACTTCTCCAAACGCGTTCAAACACTTTCCAAACGCGTTGAACAATTACCCGAACGATTTCCAACACTTTCACAAACGCATTCAGACACTATGCATTTCAAACACTTCCATTTTAATGATGACGAATCTCCAAACGTATTTTCAACAGGTCCAGCAATATATGATGCACCTACATGTAAATGTGCACTTATCCAGCATTATAGGTTGTATATATTTATATAAAACACGATCCAAGTACGTTTACCCAAGTGTCTAATTCAACTAAAATTAATCAAAGACTTAATTCTTCATTTAAGATGTCATGAATACTTCATCTTTCAAAAACTGTTTCGGAATAAATCCATAGGCAATATCATAATCAGATCATGATTCATGATCTAATCAAACAGGTGTACACTACCGTTCACAAACGGAAAGTTCATCATTAAAATATATGTGACCTACACTACACAGTCCAAAGCCTTGTACCATCACAATACTTAAGTTTTTAACATTATTCCCTTCGAGCGCTATCTGGGGCTGGGATCGTAGCCGTAGACTTGTGTTGATACCTGAGGGATCTGTTGCTATTATCCATAATTTTAGCTAGATATGCCTCAAGTGCATCTACTTTGTGACTGTTGAGTTTGTATCTTAGAAGGTTGGTTTTGTTGCGTTTTCCACTGTATCACACAGGCATAAACCAGTTACAATTTGTCACGCAAACAAGAAAACCATGATATGGCCTACAATATATACACATGCATTGTAAGTGATACATGTACAAACTGTTAGATAGAACTGATTTTTTTGGAGAAAGCATAATTTCAACTTTATTGTGAAATATACATAGTAGAGCTTTTTGGCTTATCCATAAACGAAGGCATGCACATGTTGTTGGGATTTTTAGGTGCTGATAAGCTTTTTAGACACTTGTTAAAAACATTCCTGTCATTAGAGTTAGATTACCAAGTGTACATGTACATGTATCACATACGTTTGGCGCAAAGTGTAAAGTGTTTGAAAACGTTCGGCTTTCACCAAATGCGTTCTGCAAAGTGTTTGAAAGCATTTGGCAAAGTGTTTGGAAAGTGTTTGCAAAGTGTTTGCTACACGTTTGCAAAATGTTTGACTTTCACTGAAAGTGTTTGGGAAACGTTTGGGAAATGTTTGGGAAACGTTGGTGCGTTTGGCGTTTGTTAACTTGAACGCGAGCGTAACTGTAGTAGTTCAGGATCCATGCTCAAACCAGCAGAATCCTGAGCACTTTTTCTGATATCCCAAATGGCCCCCTTCCACCTGTGCTCAGCCACTATGAGATTCTTCCTCGTATATGCCGTGTTTTTTCAGAGTCTAGAAATTCTGTAATATGAGTCCCCATCGGAGATGAGGTATCCTACAACAAAAGAGGTTTGGCTTCTTCTTGATCTCATCTTTTAAACCTTTACTCATTGACCATAAAGTCCAAATGGGACAATAGATCCGGTAAGGTGGGCAATTCTGGATGCCTAAACACTATATCTGGTGGTGAATCTTCTTGATCTTCCTCAGGTTCAGCATTTGGCTGTACTCCTGCAGCTGAGGGCTGAGATGCTGTAGAAGTACACTTACTTGTATGTACTTCCCTCCAGCAGGGATTAGGTGTTTGCTGAAAAGAACCCGCTGGTTCTGGGACCACCACATAGGTCCTTGCCACTATGAAGTAAATCGTGCCACTTAATGATCATGATGAATTACTGTTGAATAAATGATGAAATTTTCAGTTGTGTTTTATATTGAATTTATTATATCCAAAGATCTGTTCACAGTGTAAATGAAGTCAGATGTTGTACAGGCAAGAATACACTGCTTGTGTATTTTGCTGTCTCTCACACACCCAACTCTGGCGGAAATCCCAACCACAGACAGTTTTATCAATTCGAACTCACATGAGCTTCACATTTACTCCATCTTGATGACAAACATCTAAAAATGACATCGACAACTAGGAATGAGAATGACGTGGGAAGGTAAAGGTATCAGTTATAATTTTTTAGTCTTGCAACTTGTTCCCACTGGATTTTATGATCTTAAAATAGAAGAAATTTTGGGGGTAGGGCCCTCAAGAGTGAGAAACAGAAGAACGACGAGTAGAAATACTTAATAAATAAGCTAAATGGCTATGAGCAAACCAAAGGAAGACTTACTACTCAACTAATAGCCAAAATGGCTATAAGGAAGAGAAAGAAAAACTTAATGCCCATAATTCATAAAAAGCAACCACTAACATATCTTGTCATAGCATGATCTTCTGAGAGTTATAACCACTTTCTGAACTTTTTCTTTTTCAATGCAATAAGCCAATTCACTTCCCAGATTAAAAAGAAATCACAAAAATGCTTAGCTTATTCTTTCTATGTCATATTTATTACCACTTTCTGAGCTTTTTCATTTTCAATGCAAAAAGCCAATTCACTTCCCAGATTAAAACAAAAACAAAAAACAAAAACAAAACACACAAAAAAACAAAAGAACAAAAAAATTGACAAAAAGGCTTCGCTTATCCTTTCTATGTATACATACATAAATGTGCTTACAAAAACAACCCATTTAATTTTCTGGAATCCAAGTGACTAACTTGAATTACATCGGAATATTTTTCCATCAATGAAATTTCAATGTGAACTCCTTTTTTTGCCACCACTGGAATTCCACGAGCATTTCACTAAATCTTTTGCCCGCTGCATTCCAGTGCAATCTTCACCTCATTCGGAATCCCACTGAAATTTATGTTTTTCCAGTTAGATTTAGCTTATCTTAATCATAATAACATTGTGCTCAAACTGGCATTATAAAGTCATTGTCATGATCAAAAATAAATTCCCACTTTACCATAAAGGATGACAGGAATAGTAAGCTGACCAAACTAATCTTTGTGATCTGATTTTGTCAATTTGTTGGCAAGCAAGAAAAAAAGGTTTTTTGAATCATCAAACTCTTGATAAACACGTCAAAATGTTGTCACTTCATGGATACGGGATATTCTAAAAACATGTACTTGAAATTTTAGCCATTTACCAGATTTTTTTTTTCTAAGAAAAAAAAAACAAAAACAAAAACAAAAACAAAACAAAAACAAAGACAAAAAACAGGATATATTAAAATGGCCTGAATCATCCATTTAAAGTAATTTTTGTGATCATGTGGATTAGGTTTGACCATGCTCATATTATGCGCCCAAATATAGCTTCACCCTGAGAGTAGGGGATCAAGTTTCAATTGTTAATACCATTTGTTCTGAGTCCACCACATAGTCGTTATTGATTGATTGAGCAGGGCCTGAAAGGGAGCTTTTTGGCTGGGCACTCTCAGATTAAAAAAGCTATGGCAGGTTCATGGTCATTTATCACAAGGCAGCATCTTATGATGTTTTGGAAAATAATGTTGGCGACAAGGACATTATAGTATGCTGGCAAGCATTACGATAGCTTAAGCTCAAACTTCAGCTCCAAGCGGTATACATGTTGCAATACTCGTGGCTGACTGTGTGAAAAGAGCCTGAAAGGCAGCCTGCGTGGCTAGGCACTCTCAAATCTACAATAGCTATGATGGGCTCATGGTCGTTAACAAAATGAAAAGTCAACGGTTGTGAAAATATTTGTTTATGTGCTTATTTAGCTTCTGGATCTTTTCTTATTTTATGTAGGCAGACTAACAAAAAATATACATGTAGAATATTGTTTAAGTTGTATTTTAGTAGGTTTGGGGAAATTCTTGACTCACTTGGTTGATGTGCTCTAAAATTTGTTGGAAGCCACGTCGTACTTTCTTGGCATTATCACCTTCGAGTTTTTGTGTTTTCTTGTTTTCGCCTTCTTTTCAGTCTTGTTTTTGCATTTGGTTTTGTCGTTTTTTTATAGAAATATTTGATAGCAGTAATATTTTACCATAGTAAACAGCCTTTTATTTCCGTTGTTTGGAGGGTTAGCTTGAGCAGGGATAACAGCAAAGCTGCATTGTCATGGGTGTTTGGTGAAGCAACAAAGCCACGGTGGTTCTGTAAGTGTTATCGTAATATTTTGCTATATTCCAGGTGTCCGTTCGCCGAGTTACCAAGGGAAACGGGCGTTAAAGTAATCTTAAAACATGACTTGCTATCTTAGCTTTAGTCTGCCTGCTCAGTTGTGTCTGAAGCAGTTATCATCATTAGTCATAAGTGCGACTCTACACCTTGAGCCAGCAAGTCATGCAGTCGCACAAAAATACATTTGACTCGGATAGTCAAGTGCATCACGTTCACAGCATATTTAATACAAATAGAAACTTAACGAACCTAATTCTGTAAGCCCATGTATCACATCATCATTCTGAGATATTTGCAAAAATATTTATTTTTGGTTTCGATATATAAGACACCCCCCCCCAACGGCCTAAATACTATCCTCACTTACAAACTACAGGGTGTGGAGTGCACAATTTTCCAATGGCAGCCAAGTCTGTGAATATGTCTTGATTGGATATTTTAAAGAAGAGGTAGTATCCATAATATATGTGTAACTAGAGCGAACAGAAGATTAGTAGGTCAAATGAATATAATGTAAAATATATAATTGAACTCGTCTCCAGTGTGAGCATTATATACAAATGTAAATACTGTACCTTATAGTTACTAGTTGTTGGCGGCTGTGGGCCCCAGAGTAGGAATATTGTATCAGACACTGAAGTTGCCCCCAGGCTATGAATTAAGTAGCAGCACTGGGCACAGGAGCCAAGAGCCCCCGGTAAGTCAAAGTGGAATCTTAGTGGAGAAAGTTGGCCCAATACCTTATGCAGATCCAAAAGGGCTTGCAGAATTTTATATAATTGGTAATTATTATCATCTTCATCATCATCATCATCATCATCATCATCATCATCATCATCATCATCATCATCATCATCATCATCATCATCATCATCATCATCATCACCACCATAATTTTGTATTGTATTGATGTTATGTATAAGTGCTGCATGATAACTGATTTTGTCGAATAAAATGATATTTACAAACAGTAAACAATAAATAGGAACTGGTATTACAAATGTGTGAGGAAGCTTCATCAATCTTTCATCGACGCTCCGTTTCCCTGTATATTCATCTGGATATAACATTACAAGTACAAACACATGTCTTTTGTGGTTGTGCCCCAACCCCTTCATCTGCCCACATACTTTAGCTTTTCTCTGTTTGAACAGATTTTTTTTTATATTAGCCATATATATTCTGCTTCTTTATCTTTCAATGGAATAATTCTTCCATATGTTGATTTACCAGCTACAAACCAAAAGCGTTCATACCTGCTGAAAATAACTTTATTGGAAATTGTTGCAAGTTCCAGGGATACGCTTCAAGCTTTCCTCTTGAATACCTTCACTGTAGATTGCAACAATGCGCTGCCAGTCTTTTCAATGAATATTTACACGATAAATTGCAGGGACGTGCCTCCAGTCTTTCCATTGAATACCTTCACTGTAAATTCCAGGGATGCGAATTCATCTTTTCTTTTGAATACCTTTACTGCAGATTGCAAGAATGCGCCTCCAGACTTTCCATTGAATACATTTACTTTTAATTCCAGGGATGCGCCTACATCCTTTCAATTAAATGATTTTACTGTAAATTCCAGGGTTGCCCCTCCATCCGTCCTCTTGAATACCTTTATTGTAGATTGCAGAATGCCCAAAAATGCGCCTCCAGTCATTCCAGTAAATATCTTTACTGTATATTTCGGGGATGTGCCTCTAAACGTTCGCCTGAATACCTTTAATGGAAATTCCATGGATGCACCGCCATTCTTTCTCTTGAATACCTTTGCTGTCGATTGCAAAAATGCGCCTCTAGTATTTCCATTGAATACCTTTACAGTAGATTCTAGGAATGTGCTTCTACCGGTTACCTTGAACACCTGTACTGTAAATTCCAGGGATGCGCCTCCATCCTGTTCCTTAGAATTACTTTTCCTGTAGGTTGCAGAAATACGCCTCCATTCTTCCCCTTGAATGTCTTGATTGAACTGATATCACATGAACTCAGTTCGCACGTCAGCACAGATTTACGAACATAGCATTCAAAAGTAAATGATTAAATGATTCAGTATTTGTCTGTTTGCTATTCCAATTGTGCCATAGGAAAGCATATGGTATTTGAGCAGAATATATACAGTACCTTTTAAGTAAATAACTGACTGAGCACAAGTACCAGTAGACACATATTGTTAAGAAAGAATCTTTAAATGTCTGTATGCCACTTTCCTCTGTGCTAACCCAAATTATTTTAGCAAATTTCATTATCCGAGCTTCACTGTATTTACTCTAATTGAAGTTGAATATTTGGTCCAACGTGTGTTGGTCTTTACTTTGTTTTATTTTCCACCATACATATTTGATATTCATATAGACATGCCGCTTTCTTCCTTTCTTTCTTTCTTTCTTTCTTTCTTTCTTTCTTTCTTTCTTTCTTTCTTTCTTTCTTTCTTTCTTTCTTTCTTTCTTTCTTTCTTTCTTATGTGAGTTTTGCATGACTTACCGCACTTCTGAGTGTGTACTATAATCAAATGACTTTGTTTCTTCTTATTCAAATACGATTTGCCCATCTAAAACTATAGCATGGCTAATTCTTTTGGGTTACAAATAATATAAACTCATTTATTTTATTATCCTGTATAATACGACACTACAAAATCCTAAAACTGTGTCAAAACGGTTACAGTCTTCCTTTGCATACCAGTGCAAACTCGTTAAAAGTCAGTTAGGGATCTCGTTTTTTGCATTCTTTGACACATTTGAGCGACGTGCGAGATTGAACATGTCACTTGAAAGACTATTGAAAAGAAAATACACGATACCTTGTTTGACTCTTTAAGTTCCAGGTTCAAAATGTAGTATGCCTTGATTTCACATTATGATACCAGATTATATTATTTGTAAACTGACTTTTCGTGCAAGCACCAGCATGCCTGCAGTCGCAGGGACCACGAGAATGGCCTGGGTCAACACCCTTCTTTGGCGCAGATTGAATGCACTGCGCATGCCGAGGAAAGCTTGGCAATGAAAAGAGTACGGTAACGTAGATTTTAAGTAGAACGAATCACCCCCCCCCCCAAAAAAAAGAGCCAACAAAAACAAAACAAAAACAAAAAACAAACAAACTGGCAACACCGCTCATGCATTCATCTGTATGTCTCATAAAATTGGGCAAGCAAAACATCCAAATGGCACTTCAAATGCTATTTATTCATCAGTTGTGTGCATTCGAGTGCCTTGATGGGCGTTTGGGAAACTGCATGTTTGTTTGGCCAGTTATCGCATACTCTCTCTTGAAAATTTCCCGAGTCACATGTGGCAAGCACTACAAACCAAACACACCTGTTTCTAAATATGAACTTTTTGTAACCATAGCAACTTTGCAAATCTTTGATTAAAAATATATGTGGGGGTCAACTGTTGGCGCGGGGGGGGGGGGGGGAGGGGGCGCAAATGTATTTATGCAGGATATTACGTGCCCTTACATGGTGAGGCTTGCTACAATTAGTACAGTGAAAAACAGTACATACATATCTCAATAGACTTCGTTTGTTTTAAGTAAGCTTATGCCCTGCCTTTTACAGTCCAAGTTTTATTAAGCTCCAAGGCGATTGAACATGCAATCAAAGGACTTTTTTCCTTTGCTTGTTTTAACGTTTCTGATTGACAATGATAACCACTACTGAAAACGGTATCTCCAATGATGAAATATTATCCAAAACACTGTTTTGATAAGCCTGATAAACCTGACAGTGTGCTACATGATGACTTTGAGTTATTAATGTAATGAGACATTTAGTGAGTTGTTAATTTTAACTTGGTTTTCAAGCTTGGTCTGGAAAGTTGTGCCACAAATTGTGTAGTCCGTTTATGCACGAAGGTATGTTTATGGATATTTCAGTCATATGGTCTGAGTATAATACCTTTACTTTTCTTATGCTCTGTATATCTTTGATGTCCTTTTTTTTTGGTTACCTGTTGTGCATCTTGTGAAAGGAGGATACACATTACCCATTTTCCTGTGAAAATGTATGAAAGCTTCTTCACAAATCAGATTAAATTATCAGCAGAAAAATATCCACATTTAATGTGTAAGAAATCTAATGTGCCTATTACAAAGCACCAATAGTGCAGACATATTGAGATGTTAAAAGCCCCACAGTGGCCACCATTATAGTAGATGAGGGACTTGTTTAAATGTAAACAATTGTGAGGCACTGTTGGCTAGATACACTTGTGTTGAACAAAATCCCTGGAAAGGTAGAACTGAAAGTCTCACCTAAGATCTGTGTTAACCAAGTGGCAAATGGGGCCATCTTATTAATATCAAACATGCTTGGGAGACTTTTGTTATATGCCCACTTTTTGTCGACCTTGAGAGCTACATACGAGGCCGCAATTAACCATAAAAAGGTTGAAGCTGTGCCCTTTGAAAAGTTTTTTGTTGAGACCTTGCTGCCTTAAAACGTAGTGTTTGTGATGGAAAATGCACTTTCTATAGTATTATTTCAAACAAGATTTCCTTGTCTGCTTCCCGGAAAGTGGGTGTGCAGATATGGTTTATCCGATATGGAATATGTTTCTATCAAAATACAATAAAAGCTGATTTACGAACTTGTGAAGAAATGAAAGCCACCTTTTGTTAAGTACAGAATGGACAGTCTGGCTAGAGCACATGATCACAGAGTTGTTTCACATCCACCATATCATTAGTGTACTGTTGGGGGTTAATACCAATAATCCATGTATATTTTATGCAAACAATCCATTGATCCCAAATATATCTTAATCTTTATTTTTTCAATCATCCGATATTACTTTAATGAGGTAAAATAATCCATTTATGCTATTTTCAGAGTAAACAATTTGAAAAAAAAACTTTAACAATCATGATAATCAAATCCCACTAAAAACTTTAAAAGAGCCATATCATTACTCAACCTGACAGAGCTCATATTATCTCAAATAAAGGGTAACGATGGGCCAAACATCACGCACAAAGCTACAGACAAAGAAGAGCGCTGCAGAGAAATAGTTTGGAAAAACATTACCCATATTCATAAATTCCAACCCAACAATGACAGCCAAGTCAAATGCAGTGCAACGTAGTGATTTAGGAATTACCAAAACATGAAGGAGCAAAGCCAAATACAGAAAAAAAGGCAATGATTCAAGAATAACCAAAACATCAACATTCAGCTTTCAATACCAATGCGAAAAAGCAAACTTCACTCCCGACTTGACAGGCAGCCACCCCTTGGTTGTAAACCGGTCCTCTCAACGTATGAAATATGGTTCATTAACAGCAGTTTTTTCTCCAAAACATAAAGGCAAGACCGCCCCCCCCCCAAAAAAAAATCAAGCCATAAACAAAAAAGTGTAGCCTGCCAAGAAAAATTAGGACAGTGTAGGTGAGCATGTTACAAAAAGGTAGGAAATATGAGGGGAAAAGATCTACTGATAAACCAATTTATGACACATCTTTCTAAATATAGCAGTTTCAGTTACAATATTTAGTTGTCTAATAACAGGGCTATGTGACTGTATAGTGTTTACTTTCTGTGCTTAATTGGTGGATATGGCATTCATAATGGTAAAAATGTAATTATGGTGCACAATATATATAAAGTATCATTGTGTTATTATTTTTTTTTTTTTCCTGTATTGCATGAGAAGTATATGGGGCTTAAAATCCGCAATTCATGAAACTTTTCATTAAACTGAAAATCCAGAAATGCAAGAGAAATTGGTAAAATGAATTTGAGGGGCTTAAGTATAAAAAACTATTAGTTCTTCTGTGTATTGTTTTAAATGAAGACCTCCTACATGTTGTACATTTAGGTGACTGTGTAACTGATTGGTTCATGTTATTTTATTCACAAAGGTGAATACAAATGACGGAATTACACATAGAAATTGAGTCTCCATGAAAACAAATAAGTTTCACATACATTGTGCTACAATCATGAACCATATATCGTGAAAAGGGGGCACTAAAAAGCCTTACTGCTGTCAAATGCTTCATTTCCATAGTGGACTGCTTATATGATTCGTTGTTATGATATAGCAAAAAAGCTTAATTATTAAAAGGTAACAAGGTGAAATGAATAATAAATGCCATAAAATATGATAAATATGACAATGACATAGTTTGCATAAAATACAATTTTTGAATAAATATCATAATCCTGAAATACATTTGTATGAATTATCTTTACCAAAGAAAAACATCACTCTCCCCTGCCCCCGTCTCATTTCGTAAAAAGTGCTCAAACTTAGTTATAACGTCTGTTTTGTTAAACACTGCTAAATACCTTCTTATAGTCTGTCCCGCAGCTTTTTACCATTATATTTGAAGTTCTATCTACTGTGAGCTTTTACTTCTAGAAGAACAGAGCCTGTGTAACTGCCTCGTATTCTGTGGTCGTGAATATCCCTGTCTTTAACTACATTTATCATGTTCTTAGGTGATGTACCATTGTTGAGTTCGAACATATGTAGCAGAGTGAAACTATCCACCATTTTACTAACATTCAACCAGTTCAAAATTTTAAATCTTTAAAACCTCTTGGGCATGACAAGCTCCCCTAAAAGTTACCTAATCATTAAGTTTTTGGCTGTCTGTAGTCTATTTTTCAGTGATTTGTTCAGTGCCCTGTATCACATGTTGGAGCCGTACTCATATCCTGGCTAAAACAAAGTCGTACAAGCCATCTTCTTTCCTTTGTCGTAAAAAAAATCCCCTTTTCAGTACAAGAATTTTATGGCTTGATTAATCTTCCGAATCCATGATAATCCCATATTATATCTGGCCATATTTTAGTTCAAACTCATATCTAAGTATTTCATTTTATTTTTGCTTTGAATTTCCACTTAATATGCAACCTAACGTCCTTTCTCAATTTCGTCCTTCGTCCAAATGAGGCAGAAGCTTAAAAACTTCTAGCCATTTTTAACATTACCTTGTTTGTGGTTCAAGATTTATTTATCTTACATCCTTTCCTGAGTATATCAACACAGAGTCATCAGCATATAGTAACACCGTAAAATGTGTTGCAAACTCCATTTAATTCATATATAAATTGAACATTCGTGGCTCCAAGCTTGATAGAACTTGGGGGGGGGGGGGGACCACACTTTTTGTTCATGAAATTTGACTGAGAACAGTCTGTTTCAACAAAGTGTCTTCTCCATGTCAAATAAGAACCAAACCGGTGTAAAACTTGATTGACTGCTAAAATACATTCCTACCGAATTAGTCACTATTAGAAGCCACAGCGGCTCTCGTGTGACACGAAAAAGCTCATCCGTAATAAGAGATTAAGGAGGAAAGCAAAGTCAACAATTGAACTCGTCCACTGCCTGAAGTACTGCAAAGCTCGTAATAGCGTTGACAGCACTCTACGAAAATTCTGGTTCTGTCCTATCATATTCTTTAAATCAAAATCATTATTTCAGCAATTATGAGTGAATAAATCATCTCTCTATTCTGGTTTTCCAATGAATCACCCAATTTTCCTCAAATTATAAAGTGACATAATACATTCATACAGACGATATACAATCCCTTTGACATGTTTACCTGGTTGCTATGAAGTCTTAACATATATCAATTCGGTATGACACTAACTAACCATCTGCACAATGTGCAGGGCCTATGTACTGGGACAGCTCTTCCTAAGTTCCAGACACATCCTCTGGAACAACCCTTTTCTGACAAGTTTACTGAATGATTTCAGGGGAATGGCTCGTTAGCATTAATATGTTCTTGCATGTGCAGGTATTCAGGTAATATGGTTTTATAGCGATTTTAAATCCACCTACATCTAACCAGATTAAACCATGGGTCAGTTCCACTACATATAATTACACAAATCAGCCCCCCGAGTTAATTTTGGGTAAATGACAAATGCACGTCATTTATCTTATGATTTGCAATAATAATAATGATAATAATAGTGTGTATATACACATATGTGTGAGGATATAGCGATATAGCTATAGACTTCAAACTTACAGTAGGAGTCGCCAAGACCTTTGGTTGATTCACACATACATATGTATATATATATATATATATATATATATATATATATATATATATATATATATATATATATATATATATATATATATATATTACATATATATGTATATATATATATATACATATATATATATATACATATAGGCAAAAGCATTTTGCAATTGTTTGTATCAACACTGGTAATAATTGCACAGATACACTGTCAATATATATATATATATATATATATATATATATATATATATATATATATATATATATATATATATAGGCAAAAGCATTTTGCAATTGTTTGTATCAACAGTTGTAATAGTTGCACAGAAACACTGTCAAATCATTTCTGATAAGCTTGACTGTGACTTAGTATTTAAGATGAGTCAGACTGTGCATATCAAATATCTAGCACCATCATCACAGGACAGCATGCTGGCAAGAGGCTTCAGAATGTTATACATTTACATGATTTTGCTGGAACAGCCCTTGCATATATCTTCCATAAATTTCCAGAAGTAGCCCTTTAAAATTCTGACAGATTCTCACCATAGCACAGATTCACACATGCAGACACGGCTTTTGGGGAAAACTGTTGAAAGGTGTCATGACAGTAAATGTAGCAGTATTTATGAAGTATTTCTTGAACAGACATGTATCAACTTATTGCACTTTGTTATGAAAATAACATTGCTAAATTATCAAAATAGTGGTGCATTACGATTAATAAAGGTCTAACGTCACAGAGGCATAAACATAATCATAGTGGGTCACTGCCCATACAATATAGGAATGAGTACCTGCTGTTGTAACATGCTTCATTAACATTACTTATTGCTGTACAGTCAGGAGCTGCATATGTGCATGTACAGGCTATTTTTCACAAGAAAACTGCTTGAAATTCTATCAATAGTATGCCTGTTCGAATTATTTATCTTTACGATAGGACGTCCCTGCATTAAATATCTGTGGACTTGCGTTTGCAAGTATCCACATTACAGGTGCCATACAGCATGCTGCAGCACATGCTCTGCAAGAGAAAAAAGGAATTCCATGCCCTGCACTAAAAGTGAGATTGAGCCACGAATATTACCCCAAAACTGGGCCAAACTTTATACAGTGTTTAGAAAAATGTTTATAACTTGAACTCATCTATAAAACAGAGATTTCAAATGAATTTCATGCAGAAATTCACACTGATCTCCACCACTCTCTGCCTCTGCAACAGTTTTGGATATGTGTGCTCTCGCCAATGACCAAATTTGTTCATCTTCATAATTTTTTTTTTTTTTTTGTTCGAGGGGTCCAAAGTGAGTACAAAGGGTTCAAATGGTTATATATTAGGAAAACTAGAATAAAGAGACAATTTGTTCACTTATGATTACTGAAATAATGATTTTGATTTAAAGAAAATTATAAAACAGTACCAGATGATATCGCCCTCTATAAGCAGAATGACGCAAATTTTAGTTAGGTCTGTCACCCACAGATGTCACTTATGAAGCTACCAACATGCTGATAGTGACCACTACAGGCATTAGAGACAGCTACAATTTCCATTGGAAATTCTTATATGTAATCTTAGTAACGTCATAAGTTATGTCAGTTACAATAAATCTACAAAAGCATTTGGTTTGAAATTGCAAATACTTCTGGGTTTCCCTAAACCTCCGTTTCCTCAACCTGCAGCATTACTGTTTGCTGTGATTTTCGATAGCTCCAAAACATAATGCTGTTTTTGTTTCAGACTTGAAGTATATGATTTGGACTTTATCAAATGTGTTCACTTGAGGGTTTTAAAGTTATTTCCTTATTTTTGACGCGCTATATTAAAATGATTTAATGTTAATGACAGATGATTTCATTCGCGGTCTGTCTCATGTACCACAATGAATAAAAGGATGCATGGGTGGATGGATGGACGGACGGACGGAAAGACAGACAACCAGACACACAGACGGACATACAGACAGACAGAGAGACAGACAGACAGATAGATAGATGGATGGATAGATAGAGAGAGAGAGAGAGAGAAAATGCAAAACTAATGTTTTCCACTTTTTCAAAATTACGCCTGCCAGATCTGCTTCGAAATTGGTGGGTTTCATCTGGGACAAATATCTACCTCATTACTTCAAATACTGACTCTTAAATTACGTTTACACTTTTTTTCTAATTTTCTCTGTATTTTTTTTTTAATTTCTCCAACGCAGGATCCTAAATTCATTTACACCTTATTACAGATAAAGCTTGCATGGATCGTCGCCAATAAGTGACTTAATAAATGTCGCTGTATTTGAGCGCATTTTTCGAATTTAAAAAAAAATCAATTATGTAATTTTCTCAAAAACCAAAGAGCAGACTAATTCCACACTTAGTGGCGAGCTTCGGAAGTATCTACCAAATCATTCTATATCCCGTGTTTGATATTTGATTTTGTATTATAATTATTTATAATTTTCAGAGAGAACTTTAATGGCTGCTATTACTTTCTTCATGTTTTCTTCATAAGAACGGTCTACCTCAGTTGTATCTATGATCTTCAGACCACAACTGACAGCACAACCTATCGAATGAAGTATTAATGAAAAATTACCCACATTCATAAATTTTAACCCATTGTTGTCCATATGTGTTGGGCTTTAAAATACAAAAAAAAAACCATAGATGTTGTATCCCAAAGAATTTAAAGTGGTTCGTGGATATATCATTTTGTCCAAGATGCATGAACTACTCAAATATTTCCAACCTGATATGTGTCTCTGAGACTTCCCATGAACAAGTCACACGAGAGGGAAATTTTTGCTTGGAGATGATTAGCACATGACATGCCCATTGGTTCTGGTACGCTTATTTGATAAAGGAAGATAAACCGTTAAAGAGGGAGGCCTGCACATAACTCCATCATTGCGTTATACATTGACATGAATTGCGATGTACACAAATGACTAGGTATGTATATACTCACATAATGTGAGGCAAATTTAAATTTCATTTAAAATTTGAATATAAAAACAGTTTCTTTGTAGTAAGCCACATTTATCTAACGTTAAAGGAGGTGCTTAATCAACCAATTAAACTCCTGCAGTGTGAACAAGTTTCTATGAGTGTTTTCAAAGCAATTTGACGAGCAGAGTGAGAGAAGACGACCAATCAACTTTCTTTCTTCTTTTGCTGCCATCTGAGACCACTGACAAGTCAGCCGATCGTAGAAGTGGGCAGGGCCTACCATGTCTCTTTTTCTGACTGGAAGCAGTAAAAAAACACACAGCTTGATATCTCGAGCATTTTTAATGACCTTTTGATGGTTTGCTTTAAAGTATCTTTACAAGATTAGATATAGAAATCTTTGTTGAACAAAAAACATTAATTTTGGCGGTTGAACAGAAACGACAGGCCCATATGCACAGTGGCTTTATCTGCTACCTTTCTCAAGAGCATCAACATCGCAAAGGGCTGGGGCTCACGCAAAATATAGCTTACAGACCTCAGTTGTGATTAGCTGATTGAACATCTCATCGGAGATAGTCCGCAACTTTGAAAATACTGTGTTTTCAGCATGCCATAGCTTCTTTTTAAATAATGCTAGCTAAGCCAGGTTTACTGCGTTACAGAGTTGCTTCATTGGTGGTCATATAGATGCACTTCCAGGCCTGTCGGGAACTTTATGGTGGGGAAGGACAATGATGTGACCCTGGCAAGAGCACAGTTCATACACCCGTATAAAGCTGACATCCAGATGTTGTTTCGTATTTCAATTATCACAAATTAACGATCTGGGAATTACATAACAAAAGCCATCCATGTTTTGCTGTCATTTTTATCTGCGAAATGCCATTCACGAAATTTTAAAATACCAAAATGCTGATTGTTTAGACTGGAAAATGCTTTTGTGAAAAATAGAAGGATTTACAAGTGTGGTCTGTGGCCTATTTCCACTACGACATGCAGGTGCAAACCTTGTTTACTTGCCAAGAGTCACATCATGTCAAGTATCAATAGAGATAAGTGGTACCGCCTGATTGTCAAAGCTCAATGATGACACCTCCTCAAACAATTAGCTCTATTTTACTATCAAGTAACTGGTAATGTAATAAATAATGGCATCTGTTGTCACCAAAGACATCAGCAAAAGAGCAGCTTACATGAGACTTGACTCACTATTGAAGATTGCATGTCCATGCGGAAAAAAGCATCAGGTCATTCTGTTTCATTTGTAAAGTGACCTGTGAGTTCAACATGACCTGTACTGATGCTACATATTCAAAATAGGAATCATGGCAGGTGACACTTATTCAGAGACTTAGTGCATCTATCTAGACTTATGTTCCAAGCTTAATATGACAATCAATCACACATTTGAGTTTTGTTGATTTCTGAGAAGAAAAAGAGTGTCGTCATTGACTCTCCCTACAAAAAGTGGGACTACTACAATCAATTTTCTTGATAGACTGGACATGGACTGGACATGGTAAATTGATGTAGTTAAAACCCAAGGACATGACTGTTTGGCAATGGACCACTCCTGACCTTTAAAGTGGCCCTTCTTGGTGTGGTGATTGAGGAGATTTCATTAGGATATGGCCTAGATGGTTCTGGAGGCACCTTTGTAAGCTGTTGAATGAATGGTTCTAAGCAAAAGCCATGCTGTGGCTGAGGCAAGTTATAAAACTCCATAAAATTTGATACACAGTATATTACCAGATTTTGACAAAACTTAAGAAAGTTAAACAAACATGCATGGATTTTATCCATGTAGCACGAATGATAATATGTATACTTAGTACTTATTGGCCACTTTCAAAAAATCCCTTAAACAGCAATAAAAATTACTGCGTCTGCAAAGCAATGTGGTTACAAGCACGGAAGCAAGCTATATCCCTACCACGTTTTTATGAAAAACCAACCTGTGCTCTAGGTAGGAGTCATAATTGTCAAAACAAAACAATGTTGTTGCTCGCCAGGTTACAGCACCCAAGGCTACCAGTTTCGTATTGTGCAGAATGTCCGCACATTGAGCATATGGTTACAGACTACAGTTGTGATTGGCTGGTTGCGCATCCCAACGGAGATAGTCCGTAATTGTGAAAATACTGTGTTTTCAGCATGCTGTAGCTTCTGTTTAAATAAAGTTAGCTAAGTCAGGTTTGCTGCATCGCAAAGTTGCTTCATTGGTGGTCATATAGGTGCACTGTCTTCCAGGCCAGGTGGGAACTTCATGGTGGGGAAGGACAGTGATGTGACCCTGGCAAGAGCACAGTTCATACACCTGTATAAAACTGACATCCAGGTGTTGTTTCGTATTTAAATTATCACAAATTAACGATCTGGGAATTGTATGACAAAAATCCGTCCATATTTTTGTGACATTTTTATCTGTTAAATGCCGTTCATGGAATTTCAAAATACCAAAATGCTGATTTTTTAGACTGAAAAATGCTAATATGAAAAATAGAAGGATTTATAATTGTGGTCTGTGGCCATATTGGCCTTATCTCATCAGATCAGGAAGTGTCCCTCATACCTTATCTCATCAGACCAGGGAGAGTCCCTCATTATCATAGAGAACAAAGTTTATGACTCACAGATTATTTATGACAGATGAGTGCTTTCCACTAAGCAAATTAAGAGTTCACAGAAAGTTGAAAGCTACAACTTGCCTTCCACGGAATTCAATAATAAAACACAGCGAAAGTGAAAAAAAAGTACAATATTGGAGGCTGCCTCTACGTTAAAGAAAAGAAAAGTAGTCACCATCAGCAGAAAAATGTCCAGGATTTATCGATGCAAAACTGACATGAAGGTTCCCCGCTGAGGAACAGCTGAGAGATACACTGTGAAGGTAAAGATTTGAATTTTCTGTTTTTCATCAAATGTTATAAGGTATAGATGGAGACATAGTGGCTGGACATGTTACGTAGCAACAGAAATATTAGACTGTGTTCTCCTGCTTTTGTTCCTTTCTCTCTCCCTCTCCCCTCTCTCTCTCTCACTTACACATATATATTTATATATATATATATATTTGTATATATGTATATATATATTTATATATATATATATATGTATATATATACGGAAAACATAATGTTTTTATTGGAGTTATTGGAAAGGTGCATTGGGTGAATGTACATCATTCCTCAACGAAAAAGTATGAGAACGTTATCTAAACTACTCAAAACTTATATCTCTCTACTTATTTACTTGTATATAATTAAATAATGAACAAATATTTTGGAATTTCAGTATCATATATTTTATCTTCATACTCTTGGTACAGCGTTAACAGAAAAATAACTATCTTAAGGAGTCCATGCTTCACTGCACATGACTGGTTTTAAGTGAAAGTCAAAAGTTGAAGTTCGCAACGTTAGATTCAATGAAACCTGAAGTGGGTAATCAAGTTTTTTGTTTATCGCAGAAGACTTGTCTCAATGATTTGATCATCAACGCATCACAGTATGCTTGTTGAACCATGGTAAAGTCAATATTCTGTGTAACCACCTCGGTTGCTATGGCACTGCTGGCACCTTCTCCTCATGTTGTATACAAACTTACGAAGATAAGCCTGAGGCAAATTGTCCCATTCCTGCTGAACTAAACGGCGCAGATCATCAATAGTTGAAGCAGCGTTCATATGAGGGTATACCCTCTGCTTCAGCTGACTCCAGACATGCTCTATCGGATTCAGATCCGGGGAACAGGCTGGCCACTCCATCTTCTCAACACCCTCATTAGCAAGGAAGCCCTGGACATCACGGGACACATGTGGTCTGGGGTTGTCTTTCATTAGCACGAACTCATCCCCGATGGCACCAGCATACTGAGTAACGTGAGGTTGTAGGATGTCAGTAATGTACCTCCTGGAATTCAGGGTTTCATCAATGAACACCAGCTCTGTCTTTCCGTCTGCTGATATGCCCCCCCCCCCACACCAAGATTCTGCCTCCTCTGAATGGGACAGTGAGCTTGACGCAGCATTCAGCATGTCTTTCCCCCTGTTCTTCTCCAAGCCCTCACTTGCCCGTCTTTATTGTGGACACAGAAGCGACATTCGTCTGTAAACAAGACTTTAGCCCACTCTGCTCTGGATTTGCGAAGGTGACTTCTTGAGCAATCCATCCTGGCTTCCCTGTGTCGAGGCAAGAGGCTCTGCTTCTGGACCTTGCATCTGGATCTGAGACCTTGGCGAAGTAGCTTATTTCTTTTGGTTTGATCAGATATTCTTCTTTGATGTCGATAAGCAGTATGGAGCATGTCTCGAATATCAATGCTCATAGTTGTTCGAGACCTAAGAGCAGTTGTGACGATAAACTGGTCTTGGCGCCTGGTAGTCACTTTTGATCTTGCCTGCCTTTGAAAGTTGGCTACATCATTAGTGCATTGGAATTTCTGCCACAGGTCATTTATGGTGCGATGGTATACACCAAGGGCCCTTGCCACAGAACGACAGCTTTCTCCAGCTTCAATTCGGCCAACAGCTCTAGCCCGGTCTACAGTTGAGAGTCTTGGCACGTTTCGACCAGCAGGTTGGTAAGCTGATGGAGAATCCATACCTGATCTCAAGCTTTGCCACAATTTATACTCTTAACTGTCCCTGTTCTTATCCAAATCATCCACTCGTGTCATTGTAAAGTGCAAGGAAACAATGTAGGAAGAGCTTAAATGGGGACAGTGAAACCACACACTTAATGCACTACAAAACACTTCTTAGCAAAGTCATTTTTCAGCTTTGTTTTAGAATAAGTGCATGTGTAGCCAGGCATGAATCTGAAATCAAGTGAATACTCATGGATTATGTGCTAGGGCACTTGCAATTTACAAATACATTGTCTTTTTAAACATTTTATTTAAAATGGGTGCTTTATTTTTAGTTGAAAAGATGGAGAGTTATAAGTTTTGCGTAGTTTATTTCGGATCATTTAAAAACGGCGGGGTGGGGGGGTTGATCTTGAACAGTCTATATAATACATCTTCAATCACTTAGACAGGGGCTTTGCAACTACACGTGAATTTTTTTTAACAAACCTTAGACCTTCATTGTTGACCAGGTGGCTTCATGACTTTTTCACCTTTTTGTTTTGATTTCTCCAACGCAGAATCTTAGATTCATTTATATCTTATGACAGATAAAGCTTGCATGGATCTCCACCAATATTCAGATTCAGATTCAGATCTTTTTATTGGACATAAAGTAAGATACATTGTAATCGGTATTTGGTAAAAACAATAACGAAAATTATGTAACTGCAGGTTAAGTTGAACATACACAATATTACCATACATACATCAACATAGTCAGGATGACCCAGCTAAGGATGAGGAAACATCCGCTATCTCTTGGGTCACCTAAAATAAATCTACGTGGCGAGTTAAACACCTAATTTCAATAGAATGTTACATGTGCACAGTCATTGCAATAAAGAAAATTAAGATAACTTTGACATTGGGAGAGGGCAGTTCTTACAAACAGATTGTAGACGGTTATTGCAGACAATTAGAAATTGAGCAGGTTTCAGAATATTGATTTTTATAAAATGTTTTGACATATTGAGAAAATCCATTATACGAATGTGTGTGAATTTTATCTGTTATGTTTAGGGGCAAATCGAGAAGCAATTTGGGGATAGAGTGTCGAATGCACTTTTCCTACGGAGGCATAGTGGGGTATAGCATAGCGGGGGATATGACGATGTCTGGTAGGATAATTATGGGTAATTTGTAAAGCAGAAAACATGTCATTGAAGTATCTGGGTAATTCGTTTTTAGCATATCGATAATAAAAATTCAGACATTTAAGGTTATGAAGATCTGGGACTTTTAATAACTTTAGTTCTTTAAATAGTGGGTCGGTAGGCGCATTATAACGTGCAGAACATATCTAATGGATGGCAGATTTTTGTAATTTAAAAATACGACCACAATCATAACCCCAAGCGAGTATTAAATAATTGATGTGTGGTAAGAACAGGGAATTATATATTAAAAGTGGGGTATTTAGGAAGAAAGTGGTGTAGTCTTTAAAGGATTCCAGTTGTACGAGCAGTTTTGTTTGCAATTTTATTTAAATGAGCATTCCATCTTAATTTGTCATTAATTGTTTATCCAAGGAAATCAACTTCATTTGTCCTTTCTAGTCGTGTACCAACCATTTCTAGATCGAAGTTAAGGTTCAACTTCCGTTGAGGAAAAAGAATAACATATATTTGGTTTTAGATACGTTAAGGGATACTTTGTTTGCTGCAAGCTAGCTATGCACCTTTTTAAGTTCGGAATTAGCGGTATCTGAAAAGTTGTTATTGTTTGCTTGAGGTCTGAAATTGAGAGTAGAAACTGCGTTGATAAGAGTGGTGTCATCAGCGTATAGTATAGATTCAAAATTAGGGACAGCTAAATAAAGGTCATTGCTATATATTATGAAAAGAAGTGGCCCAAGGATGGAACCTTGAGGCACACCAGTTGTGATAGGTATTGGCTTCGAAGAGAGATCATCACACTGAACATATTGAAATCTATTTGTCAGATAACTTCTAAACCAATTTAATGGTGTCCCAGAGATACCATAATACTTCGATTTGTGTAAAAGGATATTGTGATCTAAAATATCAAATGATTTGGATACATCTAATAATATTGCAAGAGGTGTTTCACCAGAATCAAGAATTTTATATAATCTGTCAATGAATTCCAATATGGCAGTTTCAGTACTATGGAGTTTCTTGAAGCCATGTTGACTTCTGTAGAAAATATTATGTAGCACAAAATAATCATAGAGTTGACAATAGACACCTTTTTCAAAAACTTTAGAAAGAACAGGAAGCAGAGAAATGGGCCTATAGTTATTGAGAACCTTCTAGTCATCATTTTTAAAAATGTGTATCACCTTTTTTTTTTTTAATTTATCTGGGAAAATGCCAGTGTTGAAAGATTGGTTCATTATAAGACATAGAGGTTTAGCTATTGACGACTTTTTATTTTTAATGAGTCGAATCGAAAGTTTGTCGTGTCCAGTGCTTGACTTAGATTTAAAATTTATTATAATTATTTCAACCTCAGCTGATGAAGTATTACTGAAATATAGTCAATAAGTGACGTGGTAAATGTCGCTACATTTGAGCGCATTTTTGAATGAAAAAAGTCCAAGGTCAAAATCATTCGGGCTTTGAAATTTCCATCCAGCCATAAGCTTAATGGAGTGTAAAGTACAAAAGAACAAAAGTTGTACCATTTAATATTTACAACTTTTGAAGGCAAACAGACATATATGCTTTGAAGCAAATCTTCCTTTCTAGTTCATTCTGCAATTATTAAAATTCAGAGGAGAAACAGCAAATAACTAGGAAAGATGATTTGCTGCATAGCAAATCAGTGTGTGTGTCTTCAAAGCATATTGGTATGGCAAAGTACAACTATTCCATAAAACAGGAGTAGAAGTTGGAATGGCATCTCTATCTATTATAGCTTTGACGTTATTCAAGATTTAAAATTTCTAATGGTGCTTTTTTACATTATTTAAATTGCTACAACTTTTATTTTTAATTCCTTAGGTGATTAGGTGCCAAAGGTCAACAACCCCCCAGTAGAAGTTGGAATGACATCTCTCTATTATACTGTTGAAGATATTCAAGATTGAAAATTTCAAATTCAGAAAGAAAGAAAGAAAGAAGGAAAGAAAGAAAGAAAGAAAGAAAGAAAGAAAGAAGGGAGGGAGGGAGGGAGGAGAGAGAGAGAAAGAAAAAAAAGAAAGAAAGAAAGAAAAAAAGAAAGAAAGAAAGAAAGAAAGAAAGAAAGAAAGAAAGAAAGAAAGAAAGAAAGAAAGAAAGAAAGAAAAGTGTGTGTTGACACACACACACACACCACTTTAATGATAGAATGCATGAGCAGGGATCTTGAGCATTTCCTGGACCGTGTAATTGTACATAAATAATGTATCCCAAAATGTTTTCTTTAAGAGCCACTGAACTGACTGGTGTCCAGAAAGAAAACATTAACTTATAATTAAATTACCAAACAGACATAGCCATTCAATCAATGCAGCCAATGTTTATATGACAAAATTAACTCATTCAGGGATGTACCCAAAGGATATGCTCTTTGCTAATTCTTTCAAATTTGCATTGCTAATACAATGTGTGAAACAAATAAAAAAGGTCAGAATATCACAAATCATGAGCAGATATTATATTCTATTATGACTGTCAGAAATTTTAAATCAGAACCCCTTCATTTAAAAGATAAGAATACTCAGTATATCCCTTTGATACAAATTTTACTGACAGTAAATGAAGACTTCTGTCCTGAATGAGTCAAGGCATGCCGCATTTTCAAAGGTTCATTTTGATGTCACATCTTGTAAAATATATACCAGGATTATGGCTTGTTTGCAGTTTACTTGAGATGTGACACCCCTGTAAAAATGTCCCACAGGTCTTACAATGTCGATAAAGGCTGTAGATTATGAGTGAAATCTATTGGGGGTAGTAAAATACACATAAACTTAAGGAGGAGAGGGTAGGGTTTATTTTGATGTGGTTACACTTGCCAGGACTTTGGAATAAGCTGGCCATTTGATACCAATCATTCACTGTCACTGCTCATGTGTGTTTGGTGGGGTGGCAGACACATAGCAGGGCCAGCTCCACAGTAAAATGGTGTCCCTGCAGCTGGATTATTTTGTAAAAAATCCAATTATTTGACGCTACAAAAGTGAAAGTAAAACCCATATAAATGTCTACAGCAGCACCCATGTGGACCTGTTTACAAACACCACTAATTATAGCAGCCGGGTTGAGTGGCAGGGCAAAGAGATCAGTGATAGGCTGTTTGGCCCATCAGCACTTTTGTCACAACTAATGAGACGGCCCCCAGAGCTCAGGTTAGGTGGAATGCACTGTATATAGCATATTGAAGATTTAAAACTTTAATTAGCCCTCATTTGCATAATTTTGAAAAGCATGACCTCTCATTATAAAAAGGCCAGCCTTTATCTATAGAAGTATAATTGTGCAAGTTTGGAGTTTCTACGTGTTATACTTTTCAAATGAAATGTCGGACAAATTTGCCTGTAAAGAAAGAAAGAAAGAAAGAGAGAAGAAAGAAAGAAAGAAAGAAAGAAATAAAGAATTCCTAGAAAAACAGAAAAGTGTGTGCTGACACACACACTTTAATGACCACCTGCCTGATTCTAGGATCTACGACGTACGACTTAGGGTACATTTATATATCGCATACATGTATGGGGAAAAAAACAATATGAACTAGGAAAGATGATTTGCTGCATAGCAAATCAGTGTGTGTTTCTTCAAAGCATATTGGTATGGCAATGTACAACTATTGCACAAAACAGGAGTAGAAGTTGGAATGGCATCTCTATCTATTATAGCTTTGAAGTTATTCAAGATTTGAAATTTCTAATGGTACTTTTTAATATAATTTAAATTGCTACAACTTTTATTTTTAATTCATTAGGTGATCAGGTGCCAATGGTCAACAACCCCCTAGTAGAAGATGGAATGACATCTCTATTATACAGTTGAAGATATTCAAGATTGAAATTTTCAAATTCAGAAAGAAAGAAAGAAAGAAAGAAAGAAAGAAAGAAAGAAAGAAAGATAGAAAGAAAGAAAGAAAGAAAGAAAGAAAGAAAGAAAGAAAGAAAGAAAGAAAGAAAGAAAGAAAGAAAGAAAGAAAGAAAGAAAGAAAAGTGTGTGTTGACACACACACACTTTAATGATAGACTACATGAGCGGGAATCTTTCAGAGCATTTCCTGGACTGTGTAATAGTACATAAATAATGTAGCCCAATATGTTTTCTTAGAGAGCCATTGAAATGACTGGTGTCCAGAAAGAAAACTTTAACTTATAATTAAATTACCAAACAGACATAGATTTTCAATCAATGCAGCCAATGTTTAAAAGACAAAATTAACTCATTCAGTGATGAACCCAAAGGATATGCTCTTTACTAATTCTTTCAAATTTGCATTGCTAATACAATGTGTAAAACAAATAAAAAAAGCTCAGAACATCACAAATCATGAGCAGATATTATATTTTATTATGATTGTCAGAAATTTTAAATCAGAACCCCCTAATTTAAAAGATAAGAATACTCAGTATATCCTTTTGATACAAATTTTACTGACAGTAAATGAAGACTTCTGTCCTGAATGAGTCAAGGGATGCCTCATTTTCAAAGGGTCATTTTGATGTCACATCTTGTAAAATATATACCAGGATTATGGCTTGTTTGCAGTTTACTTGAGATGTGACACCCCTGTAAAATAGCAACGCATTTGTTACCCCTAACTATATATATGGAACATTTTGAAATCCCTGCCAGTGCCTGATGAGACCTAGACAGGTCGAAACGCGTGGCACAGTTTCCAGTTGCCTCTTCTCGGCTACTTGCTTGGTCTAAATCACCCCTGTAAAAATGTCCCACAGGTCTTACGATGCTGATAAAGGGTGTGGATTATGAGTGAAATCTATTGGGGTAATAAAATACACATAAACTTAAGGCCGAAAGGGTAGGGTTTATTTTGATGTGGCTACACTTGCCAGGACTTTGGAATAAGCTGGCCATTTGATACCAATCAGTCACTGTCACTGGCCATGTGTGTTTGGTGGGCTGGCAGACACATAGTAGGGCCAGCTCCACAGTAAAATGGTGTCCCTTTAGCCGGATTATCAGTGATAGACTGTTTGGCCCACTAGCACTGTGGTAACAACTAATGAGACGGCCCCCAGAGCTCAAGTTGGAATGCACTGTATAGTATATAACACATTGAAGATTTAAAACTTTAATTAGCCCTCATTTGCATAATTTTGAAAAGCATGACCTCTCATAATAAAAAGGCCAGACTTTATCAATAGAAGTATAATTGTGCCAAGTTTGGAGTTTCTACGTGTTATACTTTTCAAATGAAATGTCGGACAAATTTGCCTGTAAAGAAAGAAAGAAAGAAGAAAGAAAGAAAGAAAGAAAGAATTCCTAGAAAAATAGAAAAGTGTGTGCTGACACACACACTTTAAATACTTTAAGGTAAATATGAGATGTCGCGAATACACCAAGATGAAAACATTTGCGGCTATCATACACACACACACACACACACACACACACACACACACACACAGCCACGCACAACCTAAATTTTTGTGGATATGCCCTTACAACCGACCAACTCAAACTTTAAATACTATTTAGCTGCTTTTCCTCGGATCTCCTTTTTTGATATTTAAACCTACTGTGTTTGGAGGCATTTAGGCTAGGTCGGCAAATAGTGTCCTATAATTATGAACGTGTAATTATACAATTCCTAAAGAGGATATGATAAAAAGCTAGTCAGTTACTCAATCTGTACCTTTAACCAATAATGGTTAAGCACCTTGTTCTTAAAAGACACAATTGTCGAGCAGGCTTTTAGCTCAGCTGACTTGTCAGTCAGCTGAGGTTATGTGATGCTTAGGCGTCTGTCGTCCATCCGTCGTCCTTTGTCTGTCGTCCACAATTCACATTTTCGACTTCTTCTCTAAAACCACAAGCCAGATTCACTTCAAACTTGGTGTGAATGTGCCTTGGGTGGGTCTCTACCAAGTTTCAAATGGTCACGGTATAGTGATTTTTTGGATTTTTTTTTATGAATTTTTTGGTTCATTTTGGGGTGAAATCTTAAAAAATCTTCTTCTTCGAAACCACCAGGCCAATTGCTTCGAAATTGCATATGGACACTTCTGGGGACCCCTAGACCTAAAATTGTACAACAGGTGGCGCTGCGATTTTTTCTATTTTTTGATGAAATTTTTGTGTGTTTTTGCCATTTTCGACTTCTTCTCCAAAAGCATCACTCAGATTATGCTGAAACTTGGTGTGAATGTTCCTGGTAGAACGGTCACACAAGTTTGTTTCTAGGTGGCGTTGCTTTGGATCCCTGATTTTTAACGATTTTTTTTCAATTTGGGTACTTATCGGCCAATGCATACATTCCTATTGATTACTATGTAAGTGAAGGTGGACTGCTGTGGTAATTCATGTTTTCGACTTCTTCTCCAAAACCATCAGTCAGATTGAACCTTGGTGGGGATGTACCTTGGGTAGGTCTCTACGAAGTTTGTTCAAATGGTTACGGTCCAGTAATTTTTGGATTTTTTATGAATTTTTTGGTTCATTTTGGGGGGAAATCTTAAAAAATAGTTCTTCTCCGAAACCACTTGGCCAATTGCTTCGAAATTGCATAGGGACACTTCTGGGGACCCCTAGACCTTAAATTGTTCAACAGGTGGCGCTGTGATTTTTTCTATTTTTTCATGACTTTTTTGTCTTCTTGCCATTTTTGACTTTTTCTCCAAAAGCGTCATTCAGATTATGCTGAAACATGGTGCAAATGTTCCTTCTAGAAGGGTCACACAAGTTTGTTCCCTAGGTGGGTTGCTTTGGATCCCTGATTTTTAACAATTTTTTTTTTTCAATTCGGGTACATAACGGCCAATGCATACATTTCTATTGATTACTATGTATACTAAGTGAATGGGGATTGCTGTGGTAATTTATGTTTTTGACTTCTTCTCCAAAACCGTTGGTCCAATTCACTTGAAACTTGGTGGGGATGTGTCTTGGGTGAGCCTGTACCAAGTTTGTTCAAATGATCACGGTCCAGTGATGTTTAGATTTTTTATGAATTTTTTTTGTTCATTTTTGGGGGAAATCTTAAAAACTCTTCTCTGAAACCACTTGGCCAATTGCTTCGAAATTGTATATACTGGCTTGGATATTGTTCATGATGGTGATCTCCAGCTGCTGAGGACAGACACACAATATGTGGAAGATCTTGAACTTATGAGGGTTAGACTCAGTCAGTAAATTGGTGATGTCACATTGCCACTAGCGTCATCAATTTCTAAGTCAGCTGAGCATGGCCTGTTCACACAGGCCTCTTGTTAAGTCTTGTGGGAGTTCAATCCAAAGTTTGGTACTTGATATTCTAAAACTATTGTTAAAATATTGTTATTGTGTTTTCTGGATTACTATGTCTCTGGCATTTCTTGTATTGTAAGAATGGAAATGACTATTAAGTTTGAATATTTCAGTCAAGTAATTGGGGGCCAGGCCATTTAAACATTTGAAGAGCATTATGCATTTCATGTCTATTGTGAAGTGATCACCACCCCAGCTTTTTAAACATGTCATTCCTGCTAGTTTTAAATCACGACCCTAATATTAATCTTGCAGCTCTGTTTTGAAGTTTCTAAGTCTGTCAAGATCTGTTTTTAAACCATTTTTATACATTACATCAGCGTTATCAAAATGCGGTTGTACTATAGCATTGTACAGAAGTTTGAGTGTCTCCACTGGTACAATCTTTCTCAGGGATCGCAAAATTGCAATTTTAGCAGATTTTTTTAACCATGTTATCAATGTGAAGATCCCATTTCAGGTTTGAATCAATGTACATTCCAAGATATTTCGCCGAGCTAACTTGTTGCACATATTGATCATCAAAATGGATATCAAGCTCGGGTATTGTACGTAGAGACTGGTATGTCCCTATCAGCATAAACTGGCACTTGTCAATATTGACACTAAGCCTGTTTTCATTAAAATACATTTTTTGTCTTTTTCAGTCGTTGAAAATGATACGGGCACGCCCTGCTATAGGTGAATACATTTAATGTGTCATGGTGAATTATATATTTAATGCCTCATGGCAAATTCAATTTTTATGAATCTGTTTCTTGGTATATTTCTTTGTAGATAATGCCTAAACTGCAACACCCAAGTGAAACATGATCTCTTCTGTAATTCGAAGCAGATTTTGGGAAATGGTGGCGTTCCTGGGAGTTCTGTCAGGTAATGTCTAGGACACATGATATTGAACGCAATACTGTTAAATTGTTCCCGCCACTCAAACAGATATCATGATTTTAAATTTTCGGGATCGGGAAAAATTATAGGTAGGATAATGGGAAGCTGGTATAACACGACAGTACCAATATTCTGTCAGAAACACAATTAAAGAAATATGTAGTGCATTCCACCAATTGCAAGTGTGAACATTGTCATTTTGAAAGTCTATATTCCTGGTTACTGTGTAATGAGTGTGATCACCTTGTTGACAGTTGATTGAAACACACTGGCCCACCTGACTTCTAGATTCAAAAGTTTCTATTCAGTGATGTTGACCAAATGATTAGAAGAAATTTTGATTTCTTTCTTGAAAGTTCCGGTTGTTGGTCATCATCATAGGCGTCGTCATCATCATCATCATCATCATCCTCATCATCATCATCATCATCATCATCATCATCACCATCATCATCATCATCATCATCATCATCATCATCATCATCATCATCACCATCATCAAAATCAATACTTAAACGCATTGTTTTACTGTAACAGTCGTATTTATGGGCAAAGCAATACCATGGAATCGTCAAATTATTAAGATTTTTACCTCAGATGAGTTGTCACTCAGCTTGGTTTATAGGATGGCGCATTGATCCATCCATCCATCTGTCCATAATTTAAACTTTTGACATTCTCTCCCAAACATCTGTGAATACCACCACCCATGCCCGTCAACAAGACTTTGCACTTCGTAATGTTTCCAATATAGTGTAACAGTTACTGTGCCTGTACTCGTAGAGATGAATATATATCCACAAGTTAACATGCAATGCCAATCAAACAAATTCCTTTACTGGAATGCCTTCCCAAAGTGACCTTGAAAACGTAGCTCCAGGTTACCCATAGCAAGTAACATAAAATTTCAAAACAGTTTGCACATTTTTACACATTGGGTAAAAATTGACTTTTTCCCACATATGTATACGTCGTGCCACTATCTTTATTGTGCCTATATACATTAGTGCCCAACAGTTTGTACGAAATTTCAGACTGGCCCCTTTCTTTTCAATTTAAATAAAAGCATGGTGTCTTAATTTTTCTACTTTTTGGCCTGTATTACCTGATCCACAGTAAGCAAAATAACATAAATATCCATTTATAGAACTAATCCAAAGATTTTCCAAAAGATAACTGAAAAGTGTTTGTGCTTTATTTATTATTTTTTATTTTTTTATTTTTTTTTTAAACTTTATTTTATGTTGTTTTTTTTTTGGGGGGGGGGGGGTGTTGACGTTTTGCTGTGAGCAAAGCCCATATGTCATATTAACATAGCGAAAGTTTAGAAAAAATATAAATGAGTCTTGTCTATGATCCTGCATTGCCGTGTTCACATTTTTCAATAATCGGTGCAGTGTTAAGTTGTCTCTCTGAATATCTGAATATGCCACTTGCTTATGCATTTGTATGGGCATAAGGTCACAATTTGGTGCATTGACACATCTGGTGTCATCTAAATTATAGACCTTGATTGAACTAGCGGAAAATAACAAAGGCAAAAAATGGAAGTACAAAGGTATAAGGAGAAACTTGTTATTGTGTACCACCAGGGACATACTGGGAGCGTAACTGTTAACAGATCCCTTACAATGCAGGGTTTTTCCCCTTATCAAGGGATGCAATTTTAGTGAAACTTTCGTAAGAATGACTATGATGCACATGCATCGATTCTCCAAACTTCTTTGCAACCACTCTAAAACTTTCCATTGTTGTAGGTTCTGCTGCTGGGTACAGCGTCATCGGTGAAAGAATCACTGGCGTTTATGGCGGTCTTGCTGTGATGAGATGTTCTTTGATACCAGACAATATTACAATAGAGTTTATCGAATGGCGTATGGGGAAAACATTTGAGGGGCCCTTGTTATATTTAGACATATTGCGTAATCACCAAGGGGGAAAACCAATGGGAATATTCAAAGCAAGGAAAGTCACAGGACAAGCCAATATTAACAAGACATTTTATGAGTTGAAAATACATGGAGCAAATCCTCATGATGATCGATTTTACTTTTGCCGCATCCAACCGAAAGGCGAGCATCAAAGGAAAGGCACGTCTGTGAAGTTGACATTAGTGGGTAAGTTGGCGGGATATTAAGGAGTGGTCGTAAAATAGTTTACTGTTTTCAAAACTGATACACAGTATTTTTGCTCGTAGACTGAAACACTTTGACCAATGTAAGAATGATATTGCTCAGGAAGCAATTGATTGCAACTGTTGAGCCATTGTAAACTCCCCGATAAGGGGTTTGTCGTGTGTATGTTGTTTAAAAAAAAAAGCCAGGTGGACACACATTTCAGACATAGCATTCAGGATCACCATGACAACGGTCACACACTGAACCGTTGCAATGTTTGTCACCCAGGCACCCCGAGGAACAGTGCAAGCGCAGTTTATCAACTTGCACCTGAGAAGATCCCAGCTGCCTCATGCTGAATGACCTCAGCACATTGTGACAGGTTAACAGAGCATTTAAATAGGGCACATCACTTTGATTGAGTGTATTGAATGTCACCCGATTTTTTTCAAAATGCGTGAAAAAAACATGGATTCACAGCATCACTTCCTGGTGGCCATGTTTGTTCGAACTATTCACACGCTATAATTTCAACATGTGTCAGAAAACTCTCAGTGACGGGTTTAGAGATGAGGTCGAACACAGCAAAAACTAAATTAGAAGAAAATGACGACACCAGCTGTTGGATAAATTAGGGTCCAGGAGTCCCCAGGTGTACCGGTACATAATTGCAAAGCAATTGACTCTGTGGTTTTGGAGATGTTTTAAGTTTTTGCCACAATAATGAAGAACTTGTCAGAATTACAAAACCCAAAATAATTGGAGCATGACTAATTGAACAAGTCAGATAGAGACTCACGCGAGGTAGATCTCCACCGAGTTTGACCATGATTTACCAAACCGTTTTAGACCTGTTTAAAAAATGTATGCGAACAGGCGACTACAAGGACGGACAGACAGGCAGACAATGGGCAGCTGGCCATCATATTAGCCCCAGTTGACTGCCATGTCAGTTGAGGGAAATACCAAGAAACAGATGCATCACCAAATGTTTAAAATTCCATTGCAGAACTCTGAATGTTCCACAAGGAACATTTTTAATAATGTTTCAGCACCTCCTTATGAACGGTTTTGGAGAATACTTTGCAAAATTTAAAAAAGAATCATTTCAAAATAAATAAATAAATAAATAAATAAATAAATAAATAAATAAATAAATAAATAAATAAATAATAAATGAATAAATAAAAATAATGATAATAATAATAATAATAATAATAATAATAATAATAATAATAATAATGATAATAATAATAATAATATTGATAATAATAATAATAATAATAATAATAATAATAATAATAATAATAATAATAATAATAATAATAATAAAAAGACTTTGCAACCAAAAGGAATTAACTGTATGTATTAGCAAATTAGTATCTTAAATATTTTAATCGCTGGAAACCCGGGGATTAACAGCTTTACAACCCAGTCACAAAATTCTTCTTTGAACATTCAATACACCAAGCTTCAGCATTTGTGCGTAAGTTGAAAATTATGAAAACCCAAACATTCGCTGCAAGAGAAAAAAATCAAGTTCAGGGCCCACCACAAGTGTCTGTAAGCAAAATCATGAAACGTGAAAACAAAACATTTAACACTTGGCCGTTTCAAAACACAAACGTGGTCAGGGTCTGCCCAATGCATGCCCCTGGCAAGCTTGAAGAGGGTCTGGTTCACAGATGGTTTGGAGATGGACTTGAAAAGCAAATTGTAGATGCGTGGCGCACACTGACTCATCCTGTCAGCTGAACTGACTAAATTTGTACACTTATTTTGAATATACATATATATATATATATATATATATATATTGGTATGAGATGGCTTTACTTAGCACACCTTATGCCACCAAGGCCCTCAATAACAGAAAGGAAAAATAAAAATGGTACATTTTATTGCCGTCAACAGGACAAAACGACAGTAAATTTAGTTTAAATATATATTCACACGCGTATTATAAGAAATCACAGCAACGGGGGGGAACAGCAGATAGAGGAAGCTCGTCTAAAATGGCCATGTTGACTGGTTGTACAGGAAGTGGTGGGTCCTGTACCCTGGCTTGTCTAGTCGACCTCAAGGCTGCAACTCAAAATCAAAGAGCGGTATGGGAGAAAAAGAACAAAACCTGGAACACTATCTTGTGATTTGGGATAAAACCCAATATTTAACTGAATTAATTTTGAAATTTTAGGTGCAAATTTTACATTTTTATGATCTATGCGACGGGCTCTTTCAGAAAAATATAAAACTTTGAATACTATCTTGCAATTTAAAATGAAAGGTTCATGTCACGAATACCACGGAATGCCATATAAATATGTATATATACCATAAAGATTAAAGTTGCGCTCGCTTTTTACGGTGCTAGCCGTTTACATATTATATCCACTAAAGGAATGAGGTACCTGCTGCTGTATCATACCTCATTATCCTGACTTATTGCTGTACAGTCAGGAGCTGCATATGTGCATGTACAGGAATTTTGGTTTTTTGTAATAGCCACTTGAAATCATATCAAAAGCATGCCTGCTAATATTATCTATCTTCATAGTAGGAAGTTCCTGCATTAGATGGCCATAGACGTGCCCTTGAAAGTGTCCATATTACAGGTACCAAGCAGCATGCTGCGGCACGGACTCAGTAAGAGAACAAAGGAATTGCATGCCCGGCACGAAAAAGTATGATTGAGCCACAAATATTACACCAAACAGGCTCAAACTTCATAAAGTGTATCAGAAAATGTTTATAACTTGAACTCACCTACAAGACAGAGATTTCAAATGAAATTCATCCAGAAACTCAAATCCAAACTCCACCACTGCCTGCCTCTGTAACAGCCTTGGACATCTGTGCTCTAGCCAATGACTGAATTTGTTCATCTCCATAAACTTTTTTCGCGGGGTTCAAAGTGAGTATAAAGGGTTTAAATGGTTATATATTGGGAAAACCAGAATAGAGAACTGCACTTATAATTGCTGAAATAATGGATTTGATTTAAAGAAAATGATTGGACAGTACCAGATGACATCGCCCTCTGTACGCAGAATGAAGCAAATTTTAGTTAGGTCTGTCGCCCACAGATGTCACTTATAAAGCTACCAACATGCTTATAGTGACCAACATGCTGATAGTGACTGCTACAGGCTATAGAGACAGATAAAATGTCCATTCTAATAACTTAATAACGTCATAAGTTATGTCAGTTACAATAAATATACAAAAGCCT
The DNA here is from genome assembly GCA_964020975.1 of Hermodice carunculata. Taxonomy (NCBI): domain Eukaryota; kingdom Metazoa; phylum Annelida; class Polychaeta; order Eunicida; family Amphinomidae; genus Hermodice; species Hermodice carunculata. The sequence goes on from OZ026626.1 coordinate 27,226,311, forward strand.
CTGCTTTGAAATTGCAAATACTTCTGGGTTTCCCTAGACCTTCGTTTCCTCAACATGCAGCACTACTACAAGTATTTGCTCTCTTTTTTGATATCTCCAAAACATAATGCTGTTTTTGTTTCAGACTTGAGTATATGATTCGTACTTTATCAAATGTGTTCACTTAGGGGCTCCAAAGTTATTTCCTTATTTTTGACGCGTTATCTTAAAAATGATTAAATGTTCAGGACAGCTGATTTCTTTCCGCTTTGTGTTTCCTGTGCCAAAATGAATAAATGCATGGATGGATAGATAGGTGGATGGACGGATGGATAGACAGACAGACACACAGATACACAAACAGACAGACTGACAGACACACAGATAGATAGATAGATAGATAGATAGATAGATAGATACAGAGAGAGAGGTGGATGGATGGATAGATAGATAGATAGATAGATAGATAGACAGACAGACAGATAGATAGATAGATAGATAGGTACTAATAGATAGATAGATAGATAGATAGATAGATAGATAGATAGATAGATAGATAGATAGATAGATAGATAGATAGATAGATAGATAGATAGATAGATAGATAGGTAGGTAGGTAGATACTAGTAGATAGGTAGATAGATGGGTGGATGGATGAATGGATGGATGGATGGATGGATGGATGGATGGATGGATGGATGGATGGATGGATAGATAGATAGATAGATAGATAGATAGATAGATAGATAGATAGATAGATAGATAGATAGATAGATAGATAGATAGATAGATAGATAGATAGATAGATAGATAGATAGATAGATAGAGTTTTACACTTTTTCAAAATTACTGCTTCCAGATCTGCTTCGAAATTGGTGGGGTTTCATCTGGGACAAATATCTACCATATTACTTCATGTACTGACTCTTAAATTACGTTTACACTGTTTTTTTTTATTTTCTCGGATTTTTTTTCTATACATAATTTCTCCAAAGCAGAATCTTAGATTCATTTACACCTTATTACAGATAAAGATTGCATGGATCTCCACCAATAAGTGACTGAGTAAATATTGCTGTATTTGAGCGCATTTTTTAAATTAAAAAATCAATTATGTAATTTTCTCAGAGACCGTAGAGCAGACTAATAGAATACTTGGTGGCGAGCTTCGGAAGTATCTATCGAATGTATTTTATATCCCGTGTATGATATTTGATTTTGTTTTGTGGTTATTTATAATTTTCAGAGAGAACTTTAATGGCTGCTATTACTGTCTTCATGTTTATGAATCTGGTTCTTCATAAGAACGCTCTACCTCAGTTGTATCTATGATCCTCAGACCACAACTCACAGCACAACCTATCGAATGAAGTATTAATGAAAAATTAACCACATTTATATATTTTAACCGATTCTTGTTCAAGTGTGTCGGACTTTAAAATAAAAAAAACATAAATGTTGTATCCCAAAGAATTTGAAGTGGTTCGTGGATATATCCTTGTGTTCAAGAATCATGAACTACTCATATACTTCCCACCTGGTATGTGTCTCTGAGACTTCCCATGAACAAGTCACAGGAGAGGGAAATTTTTGCTTGGAGATGATTAGCACATGACATGCCTATTGGTTCTGACACACTTATTTGATAAAGGAAGGTAAACCGTTAAAGAGGGAGGCCTGCACATAACTCCATCATTGCGTTATACATTGACATGAATTGCGATGTACACAAATGACTAGGTATGTACATACTCACATAATGTGAGGCAAATTTAAATTTCATTTAAAATTTGAATATAAAAACAGTTCCTTTGTAGTAAGCCACTTTTATCTAACGTTAAAGGAGGTGCTTAACCAGCCAATTAAACTCCTGCAGTGTGAACAAGTTTCTTTGGGTGATTTCAAAGCAACTTGACGAGCAGAGTGAGAGAAGACGACCATTAAACTTTCTGTCTTCTTTTGCTGCCATCTCAGATCACTGTCAACTCAGCAGATCCAAGAAGTGGCAGGCCTACCATGTTTCTTTTTTTTCTGACTGGAAGCAATTAAGAACCCACAGCTTGATATCTTGAGCATTCTTAGTGAAGACACTCCTGAGGGCAATACTTTTGGGAGAGAGGGAATGCCTAAAGACTCGCAACTGTTTAATGATAAGCTAACTGAGCAATGCTGCATCCAGAGATGTCATATAAGTTTGGGACTCTACTCTGTCAGGAATCTATTTGATATCTTCCTACTCGATATACTTATGCAAATTAAAAGGATTTATATCATATTTCGTGTAGTTCCTTGCTGGCTGCATTCAAATTCGTACATCCATTGAAAAGAGTATTGAAACAGTAGAATCACAATCCTTTGCATCAGTCCTAAAACTCAACGATCTTAGTGGGATGGGTGTTGGGAGTTTGCGGGAATGAATTGTTAAAGGGCCCGCTAAAAATCAAATGCTCATTACTAGGGTCGGAATCTTGTATTATAACTTGCCAAGTTTGCTTTACATTTTATAACTGCTGGTTCAAACTGGAAATTATGATGAAGGGTTGACAGCCTAAACAGCCTTCCTTTCAACAAACATTTCTTTTGATATGGAAGAGCAAAATTATAAACAAGTCAAAAGGTCGTGGGATGTGCCTCGTTATCTGGGAACACACTGTATGAGTAGGCATATAACGCAAGCACATTCACACAAGTCGGCGTTGTTTTTTTCATTATAACATATTGTTTAATGGGTTAAAAGTAGTCTCAATGACCTTTTGATGGTTTGCTTTAAAGTATCTTTACAAGATTTAATATAAAAAGCTTTGTTGAACAAAAAACATTAATCTTTGCGGTTGAACAGAAACGACAGGCTCAGATTGCCAGTGGCTTTATCTGGTAACTTTATCAAGAGCATCAACATTTTTTTCTAGGCCACCTGTGTCACACAGCACCGCGGCGCATAAGCGGAGATTATTATTATTATTATTATTATTATTATTATTATTATTATTATTATTATTATTATTATTATTATTATTATTATTATTATTATTATTATTATTAATATTATTATTATTATCGCAAGGGGCTGCAGCCGCGCAAATATAGCTTACAGACCACAGTTGTGATTGGCTGATTGAACATCTCATCCGCAACTGTGAAAATACTGTATCTTCAGCATGCTATAGCTTCTGTTAAAATAAAGTTAGCTAAGTCAGGTTTGCTGCATCACAGAGTTGCTTCATTTGTGGTCATATAGGTGCACTGTCTTCCAGGCCAGTCGGGAATCTTATGGTGGGGAAGGACAATGATGTGACCCTGGCAAGAGCACACTTCATACACCTGTATAAAGACATCCAGGTGTTGTTTCGTATTTCAATTATCACAAATTAACGATCTGGGAATTGCATAACAAAATCCATCCATGTTTTGCTGTCATTTTTATCTGCAAAATGCCGTTCACGTAATTTGAAAATACCAAAATGCTGATTTTTTAGACTGAAAAATGCTGGTATGAAAAGTTGAAGGATTTATAACTGTGGTCTGTGGTCTGTGGCCTATATCCACTAACACTTGCAGGTGCAAACCTTGCTGACTTGCCAAGTCATTTCATGTCAAGTATCAATAGAGATAAGTGGTACTGCCTGATTGTCAAAGCTCCACGATGACACCTGCTCCTCAAACAATTCAGCTGTATTACACTGCCAACCCTGAGTCAATGTATCAATGTAATGTGTCAGGTTTGTGACATTTGAGAAAATACTGTCAATTTTGAATATTTTTTTACTATTGAGTAAATGTGCATTTAGGCATGTCAGTAAAGAATGAAAGTCATAAATATTTTTGCCAAAAACATGTCATCAAATAGCTTTTCTTAACAGGATTTTAAGTACAATTAGGCAAACGATAGCCCCTGGGGGTTTAACCTAACAGAAAACAAGCTAGCCTAAAATGTCTGATAGATGAACATTAAAGCATATTGATCCCAAAAGATAAAATTAAGTAGCACAACAGGCAAGTGTAAAATCTCTAAAATTATTGAAGCCAAATTTTCTAACCATCTTGGGTTATTTACAGCAAAATTTGTAGAAATATTTGATCAAAAGTCCATCTTTGAATCCTCTTGACTCAAGTTTATTGTAAATAAATTTTGTTCTAGATGCAAAATCCTGAAATTTAGAACAAATACGACCAAATCTCAAAATCTGTGACAAAACGTATTATATCCAATAGTTTCCTAAATATTACTGTGCAGGGAGGGATAATTAACTACTTCAAAGTTAAACTCATCTATTTTGTGATAGACTTTAATACAAAATCCGTCATTAGTGACCTGAATATGCAAGTCCAAAAACACATCTCTGAAACCATATCTATGTTACCCTCCAAAGGGATATCTTTTGGGTAAATTTTCTAGCAATTTCACTGAAATTTTGTGCTTTTACACAAGCAATGTCATCAAAATTTCTTGCGTTGTTTGATAATTTTGTAGCCATTTGAAAGTCCTTTTTCATCAATTTATTCATATACCTAAATTCAAGCCAGGTTAAGTATAAATCTGCCAGTAAAGGAGAGCAGTTGCCAACCGTTGGCATACCTTTTATTTGTTGAAAAACCAATGGTCCGCATTGAACAAAAGTATTATCCGAAAGAAATTTTATAGCATCTATCAAAGTTTCAACAGTGTAAGATTTAACATTACTTTTTGAATATTTATTGTGTGACCAATATGCGTTCTTTGTATATGAATTAATATTTATGAATGGTTTACCATCATGTTTAAACATTTTGCATATTAATTATGAAAGTGAACTTTTGACTTCATCTATGGGAAGATTTGTGTACAGTGTAGAAAAATCAAAACAATTATCATTTTTTGCTTTTACATCTTTGATTTCAGATACAAAATCGGAAGAATTACTAATATTCCAAAAACAATTTATTTCACAGTTTCTAGAAATTGCATTACAGTATTTACGAAAATGATTCCTAATTGCAGTCAAACACAATGTTACTTCTTTTGATAATTGTTTTGTTGAACATTTTGCAGCACCGGCTATGAATCTAGATTTAAAAGGGTTTTTGGGTATCCAGAACAAAAGTGGAATACAGGAGTCCTCTTCAAAAATGTTGATTCTAAAATTCCTTTTTATCTCATCTTTGTGTGAATCTATCAAATTATCATTGGATTGTTTGTGAAATATTGTTTATACTAAGTTCCTTTTTCAAAACATCCAGATAATATTGGTTTGCAGATGATCCCAAAATTGTTACCTGGCTTATCTATGTTAGTAACTACAAATCTTTCTTTTAGTTCTTTGACTGCTTTTGAAACGTTAGGCTGTTTGGGATTAACCGTATTGAAATTCTTAATGTGGGATTTGTAACGATAAATAATATTTCTAAAGACTCTTTTCAAGTTTGATAACCATCCTCCAAATTTCTGAAATTCCATTTTTTTCTTTCTCTGCTCATTTTATACAGCAGGAATCAAATGCATCACATGTATCCTGAAAAATACTGTCAATGTTCAACTTGGACGTGTCCGAAATTTTGTACCTTTTTTTCATAATTTCTAAAAAAAACTTGATTTTTTTTCATAATATCCAAATTTCCTGTAAATACATGTTTGTGGTATGCATCAACATGATTAGAATGTTTACTTTTAGACAAACAATCACAATTTTGATTCGCTGAGATATCCTCAAGAGTAATTGAAGCCAGAAATTTCTTGTAATTTATGATACTTTGTCCAATATTGTTGCCATATTTATTGGAAATGATGGGGGGATTTTTATTTTGCACTCCTTGGGAATCATGTAGCGAACAAATTTCAATTTGAAAAGCGACTGAATGTTTAGTGAATCAATAATTTTGTGTTTGAAAGGAATGCTGCAAAACATTTGATCTATTTTTTTCTTATTAGAATCTGGTCTCCGAATAGTTGTTTAGTTTAAACATATTTATTTCACACTGGATAGTCCAATAGTACACAAATCGACTAATAGAGGGGATCTCCAGACACGGAGACACACAATGTATACACAAGACACATAGAACAATACCAGATACAGAATAGCTATGAAGGTCACAATACACAGACTAGGAGCTCGGAGCTCTTTCTTGTGCATACTAAAGACAGTAGAGGCAGCAATGTTTAAAGCAGAGTGGCTTTAAGTTTGGACTTGAAAATTTCGAGGGATAACGAGTTTCTAATATCTGACGGGAGGTTATTTCATTGGTTGATAGCGTCAGGAACAAAGGATTTGCCAAATCGTTGGGTGCGACAATTGATGGGGCATATATCGTTAGTAGGCCTAGGGCGATTAATTCGAAGTGTTGACCAGTACGCATAGGACCGAGTGGTACCAAGTGTGACAAGTAGGTTGGGGTTAGATTATGATACATTTTATAAAAGAGAGTCAGTTTAAACTAGGAAAGATGATTTGCTGCATAGCAAATCAGTGTGTGTGTCTTCAAAGTATATTGGTATCGCAAAGTACAACCATTCCATAAGACAGGAGTAGAAGTTGGAATGGCATCTCTATCTATTATAGCTTTGAAGTTATTCAAGATAAAAAATCTCTAATGGTGCTATTTAGCAATTTAAATTGCTACAACTTTTATTTTTAATTCCTTAGGTGATTAGGTGCCAATGGTCAACAACCCCCTAGTAGAAGTTGGAATGGCATCTCTATTATACTGTTGAAGATATTCAAGATTGAAAATTCCAAATGCCCCTAATTTGCATAATTTTAAACATCTTCATTTCTCTGTATAAAACAGTGAAACTCCTTGTATGGAGGTACAATCATGCCAAGTTTGGACTTTCTATGTATAATAGTGTCCGAGAAAAATGTCGGACAAATTTGCTGGTATAGAAGGAAGAAAGAAAGAAAGAAAGAAAGAAAGAAAGAAAGAAAGAAAGAAAGAAAGAAAGAAAGAAAGAAAGAAAGAAAGAAAGAAAGAAAGAATTCCTAGAAAAACAGTATGTCTGTGTTGGCACACAGACATAAAAAGAAAGAAAGAAAGAAAAGTGTTTGTTGACACACACACTTTAATGATAGAATGCATGAGCAGGGATCTTGAGCATTTCCTGGACTGTGTAATTGTATATGAATAATGTAGCCCGAAATGTTTTCTTTAACAGCCACTGAACTGACTGGTGTCCCGAAAGAAAACATTAACTGATAATTAAATTACCAAACAGACATAGCCATTCAATCAATGCAGCCAATGTTTATATGACAAAATTAACTCATTCAGTGATGAACCCAAAGGATATGTCCTTTGCTAATTCTTTCAAATTTGCATTGCTAATACAATGTGTGAATCAAATAAAAAAGGTCAGAATATCACAAATCATGAGCAGAAGAATACTCAGTATATCCCTTTGATACAAATTTTACTAACAGTAAATGGAGACTTCTGTCCTGAATGAGTCAAGGGATGCTGCATTTTCAAAGGGTCATTTTGATGTCACATCTTGTAAAATATATACCAGGATTATGGCTTGTTTGCAGTTTAATCGAGATGTGACACCCCTGTAAAAATGTCCCACAGGTCTTTCGATGTTGATAAAGGTTCCGGAAAATGAGTGAAATCTATTGGGGGTAATAAAATACACATAAACTTCAGGAGGAAAGGGTAGGGTTTATTTTGATGTGGTTACACTTGCCAGGACTTTGGAATAAGCTGGCCATTTGATACCAATCATTCACTGTCACTGCTCATGTGTGTTTGGTGGGGTGGCAGACACATAGCAGGGCCAGCTCCACAGTAAAATGGTGTCCCTTTAGCCAGATTATTTTGTAAAAAATCCAATTATTTGACGCTACAAAAGTGAAAATAAAACCCATATAAATGTCTACAGCAGCACCCATGTGGACCTGTTTACAAACACCACTAATTATAGCAGCCGGGTTGAGTGGCAGGGCAAAGAGGTCAGTGATAGGCTGTTTGGTCCACCAGCACTGTAGTCACAACTAATGAGACGGCCCCCAGAGCTCAAGTTGGAATGAACTGTATAGTATATAACATTTTGAAGATTTAAAACTTTAATTAGCCCTCATTTGCATAATTTTGAAAAGCATGACCTCTCATTATAAAAAGGCCAGACTTTATCTATAGAAGTATAATTGTGCCAAGTTTGGAGTTTCTACGTGTTATACTTTTCAAATGAAATGTCGGACAAATTTGCCTGTAAAGAAAGAAAGAAAGAAAGAAGAAAGAAAGAAAGAAAGAAACTAGAAAGGAAGATTTGCTTTAAAGCAAATCTGTCTGTGTGCCTTCAAAAGCTGTAAATATTAAATGGTACAACTTTTGTGCTTAGGTACTTCACATTGCATTAAGCTTATGGCTGGATGTTATTTCCAAGCGCAAATAAACTTGACCTTTTACCTTTAAATTTTATAGGCCACACGTAAATTGCAAAAATGTACAGTGTTACAATACCCACAATTTAAGTCCAACATGATTAGAATTGGATGGAAATTGGCCGCGTTATGGCTGGGTGAAACTTTCAAAGGTCCAGATGACATCGACCTTTGACCTTTTGGGGTCACATGTAATTTTCAAAATGTGCAGTGTTGCAATAGCCACAATTTGAACCAAACATGATCAAAATTGGATACAAATTGACCAAGTAATGGCCAGAAGAAAGCCGCCATCGAAAGTGGCCTTTGACCTTGAATGACCTTTGACCTTGAGATGACCTCTACCTGAAATGAACCTTCATCTCAAAAATGACACCGTGGCCTAAAACTGACCTTTGACCTTGACATGACCCTGACATTTGAGATGGCCTTTTCCTTGCTATGATCAAACTCCTATACACTCGGAAGCACATCTACTATAGTATATAAAATATTGATGATTTAAAACTTTAATTAGCCCTCATTTGCATAATTTTGAAAAGCATGACCTCTCATTACAAAAAGGCCAGACTTCATCTATAGAAGTATAATTTTGCAAAGTTTGGAGTTTCTATGTGTAATACTTTTAAAATAAAGTGGCGGACAAACTTGTCTGGAAAGAATGAAAGAAAGAAAGAAAGAAAGAAAGAAAGAAAGAAAGAAAGAAAGAAAGAAAGAAAGAAAGAAAGAAAGAAAGAAAGAAAGAAAGAAAAACAATATGTCTGTGTTGGCACACAGACTTAAGAAAGAAAGAAAGTGAGAAAGAAAGAAAGAAAGAAAGAAAGAAAGAAAGAAAGAAAGAAAGAAAGAAAGAAAGAAAGAATTCCTAGAAAAACAATATGTCTGTTGGCACACATCCATAAAAAAGAAAAAAAGGAAAGAAAGAAAGATAACATTTTTGATAGTATGTAATGATATATAAACTACCACAGACTGCGTCATCATTCTTTTCCATTTCATTCTCTTGACCCAAGTAGTCTTCTAAGCATGATACAACTTGTAGACGTCAGTCTATTCATACTTGTGCATGCTTTGTTTACATTGAACACTGACCTGGCTACCCGTGGCTTGTACGATATCCTAACCTTGCAACCTCACTGCAAGGAAAACTACAGCTTCCTGTGGCTTTCAGTTGAATCTGTTATGTCTTACCTAATTAATTAATTATGTGTTGTTCCAATGTTCTAAGTTATGTCTTGTCTGTCTTGTGTAAACATGACAAAACACACACGGCATTCTGTGTGCCACTCAGGGGCACTCATACAGACAAGCATGCTGCCCGTAGCCTGATATCAAACCCAGGCTCTCTTATCTGGGCTAAAAGTATCAATTACCAAAGCGGACCCCAGAATCTTGACTGATACCATCTTTGAAGCCTTTGGTACTTTACATTCCATTACGCTTATGGCTAGTTTTAACAAAAAGGCCTGAATGAGCTTGACCTTTAATCTTTAGGCATTGCATGTAAATTACAAAAATATGCAGTGTTGCAATACCTACAGGTTGTGTCCAACATGGTTTAAACTGGTTGAAAATTGACTGAGTTATGGCTAGATGAAAATTTCAAATGTGAAAATGACATTGACCTTTGACCTTTAGAGGTCACATGTAAATTACAAAAATGTGCAGTCTAACCAACATATTAATCGAAGTTGGATTGATTACCTGTACCTATAGTATTTTTGGAGATATTCAAGATTTAAATTTTCAAATGGCCCTAATTTGCATAATTTTCAAAACCGTTGAACCTCTTTACAAAAAGACCAGGCTTCATGTATGGAAGTATAATCATGCCAAGTTTGGAGTTTCTATGTAAATTACTTTTCAAATGAAATGTCAGACAAATTTGCCTGTAAAGAAAGAAAGAAAGAAGAAAGAAAGAAAGAAAGAAAGAAAGAAAGAAAGAAAGAAAGAAAGAAAGAAAGAAAGAAAGAATTCCTAGAAAAACAGTATGTCTGTGTTGGCACACAGACATAACTAGAAAAGATGATTTGCTGCATAGCAAATCAGTGTGTGTGTCTTCAAAGCATATTGGTATGGCAATGTACAACTATTCCATAACACAGGAGTAGAAGTTGGAATGGCATCTCTATCTATTACAGCTTTGAAGTTATTCAAGATTTAAAATTTCTAATGGTGCTATTTAGCATAATGCAAATTGCTACAACTTTTGTTTTAGATTCATTACATGCGCAATGGCCAGGAACCCCCTAGTAGAAGTTAAACTGGCATGAACATGAACCAAATCGGATGAAAATTTACCAAGTTATGGCAAGATGAAACTTTTAAAGGGCCAAATGACCTTGACCTTTGCCCTTTCAAGGTCACATGTTCTTATAAAAATGTGCAGTGTTGCAATACCTACATATTGAGACTAACATGATTAGAATTGGATGGAAAATAGCCAAGTTGTGACTGGATGAAATTTTCAAAGGTTCAAATTACCTTGACTTTTGACCTTTAGAGGTCACACATAAATTTTAAAATATGCAAGGTTACAATAGCTACAATTTGAGCCCAACATGATCAAAATAAGATAAAAATTGACCAAGTTATGTCTAGAAGAAGGCCACCAAGGAAAGTGGCCTTTGACCTTGAAATGACCTTTGACCTTGAGATGACCTCTACCTGAAGTGAACCTTGACCTCAAAAATGACATTTTGGCTTAAAAGTGACCTTTGACCTTGACATGACCTTTGACCTTGACATGACCTTGACATTTGAGATGACCTTTACCTTGCTATGATCGAACTCCTATACACTCGGGACCACATCTACTATAGTATATAAGATATTGAAGATTTAAAACTTTAATTAGCCCTCATTTGCATAATTTTCAAAAGCATGACCTCTCATTATAAAAAGGCCAGACTTTATACATAGAAGTATAATTGTGCAAAGTTTGGAGTTTCTACATGTAATACTTTTCAAATGAAATGTCGGACAAATTTGCCGGTAAAGAAAGAAAGAAAGAAAGAAGGAAAGAAAGAAAGAAAGAAAGAAAGAAAGAAGGAAGGAAGGAAGGAAGGAAGGAAGGAAGGAAGGAAGGAAAGAAAGAAAGAAAGAAAGAAAGAAAGAAAGAAAGAAAGAAAGAAAGAAAGAAAGAAAGAAAGAAAGAAAGAAAGAAAGAAGAAAGAAAGAAATAAAGAATTCCTAGAAAAACAGAAAAGTGTGCGTTGACACACACACTTTAATAAAGAATTCCTAGAAAAACAAAAAAGTGTGTGCTGACACACACACTTTAAATATTTGTGTCGGCTTGATAGCGTTGGCCAACAAAGTTCGTGCAGGATTTACATGCGTAGTGTGCCTTAGAGCACCT